>CABHPP010130293.1:0-30033 GCA_902168425.1 Peromyscus attwateri | reverse complement strand
CTGTCTAACATCTATCTCTCTATCTATCTAGTAAAGTTGTGGTTCCAATTCAATTATAAGCCAAGCTGGCTTTGGAGATGGAATTGGCTCACTCCTTCTCTAAACCCAAGCATGTTACTAAAAGAAAAGATTGAGAGATTCTTCAGTCCCATATCAGAAGGGCCCTCTGGTGTGGGACAGAAGGAAACCAATAAAATGGGACCATTGTCTTCAAGATTCTAATTCTCTCCATGCTTACTCTTGATTTCTCGGAATCTTTTCTTACATGCTATGTCCTCTTTAAATCCAAACCTTCCATCTTGATAACAAATAAGTTTTTCCAATAGCAATCTCAGAAGTCTCCAGAAGGAAGATGGGGCCCCAACAACAACAACTCTACCCAATCCAGAATGATGCCATGGTAATCATCATCATACTACACTTCTTGCCAGAATCTCAGACAATCTTACCCATTACTCTGAGACTTGCTGCAGAACCTACAGTTAGTCTAACTGACATTTAACTATCTGAGCTTTCTCACAGTACCTAACAGAGATAACATCAACCCCTAAACAGCAGGAAGCAATTCTAGAAAACGACGCCCCTTCTCCCTTAGGTTTCATAATTCTCAGGGTTATGGATGATGGTTATAGGGTTGGGGGTGGAAGAAAATATCAGACTCAGTATTCAAAAAAAAAAAAAAAAAAAAAAAAAGGGAAAAGAAGAAATGGAATGGATAGGTATAAGATATTATGGTAGATTATTGTATACACTAGTAAACAAATTTAGTAAAATAGCAGCCTTAGATAATTTGCACTGTAATTTGTACTGTTATGGATTCTTATATGTTGATACAAATGTAAACTATTTTTATATTCCTGTTTAAGATAATTTGTATATTGATACAAATACAGAACTATATTTGTTATAATGTACATATATTTCTACTCTTATTTGAAATATTGTATATTGATACAAATGTACATTTATATCTGTCATACTTTATGTATGTTCTACTTCTGTTTAGGATATTCAGTATATTGATATATATTTAAGATTATTGTCATATTGCATATCACACTATATATTCCCACCTCTGTTATAAATATCTTGTGTATTGTCACAATTTTGAAGCCATCGTTCTTTACCATACATTTGCTTATAGACTGTTTACCTTGTTTACATGAAGCCTTAGTCCTTAGGTTATTTCGGTAGATAAGACTTATAGATTTATTGTCACCTATGCTTGTCATCTCTATAGTTACATTAGTTAGGTTATCCAGATTTACAGATACATAGGTCAGATGGACAGGTAATCTTCAAACACTTCATAGACCTAGAGAATATGGCATTTAAATAACTTAGAATTCTGTTGACGTGAGACACAATTGCTCCTGGCAGCACCAATTTGATCTCGAGAGAATGTTGGGCTTCTAAGACATTTCCATTTGGAAGTTTGTCTCCTTGACACAAAATGGCCTACTGGGTGAAGAAGTGCCCTTGCCTCGACTGCTGACAGTACGAATACAATGCTGTCCTTTCTGGACAAGCGGGACACAAGGAAAGCGACCACTGTACTCTGCCAAGACAGGGTAAGATGGTCTTTCAGAATTCCTGCTGCTGAAAATGGTCTGTCAGATACTCTAGGCCTGTAGCCAATTTGAATGCACCAACTATGCTGAGAAACATTAGGTGACTGTCCAGGCTGTCAGCTGTCTCGGTCTACTCTTGCAAGATTCCCGAAAGTTGCTTGCATCCATCTACCATTTCTCAGGTACCATTATATTCCTTCTCAGGTCTTTGATGGGATTGAAGACTAGCAGTTATAGTTACAACTTAGTATATATAATATCTTAGATAGAACATATTAAGTATTAGATTCAGGTTCTTTAGGATAGGACACCTTTTGGAATGATCTTTGTAACATGCCATTTACCTATGCTCTATACTTCTCTGGATTTTAGTATGTGTTTCTTGCTTGATATTGTTTGCATTGATTGTAGTTCCATCTTATATAGGTCATTATCCTTCATTACTCCTGGACAATATTTGATAACCATTCCTTTGTATATAATCTTGTATTAAGTTAGAACCTTCTTATTTAGACAAAAAGGGGGAGATGTAGTGGGTAGCCATTCCAGCTTTAGTCTGGAAGTTCCAACCCCCATTGAGGCTTCCGTAACTATCACGCCTACAAGGCGGGGCCAAGGGAGGCCCTGAAGACCAGAGATCGGGACGCGCGGCGCTCTCTTCTTTCCTGGACCTGGACGTGAGAGGTAGACCGAGGAGGGTTCTCCAGAGAACACCGCCAGACTGCGCTGCCTCTTTTCCAGAACCCACCACCTACCTATCCCGTCATTTGTAAGTTACCCACTAAATAAATCTTCCTTATAACTACGTGGAGTGGCCTAAGTAATTACAACAATACCCATAGGCAGAAATTATGGCTGTGAAGAGGAAAAGGAGAGGATATCTTTTTGTGCTCTAACTATAGTTGTCCAGACAACAGAATGTGCTCCTTGGGGAGGAGACGGTGCATTTCCCATCCCTCCCAGGTGACCACATAGCAGAAAAGCCTAAGAAAGGAAATGTGGGCACAATGGTGGAACCACACTGGATGAACCCACCCCGGTGAGTGTGTGACCCACTGTATGTCACTAGGCATTTATAGAAAATGCTGTCCTCTAAAAGCTGTCCATCTGGTGATGAGTCAAAGCACACAGGAAATCATTAACATTTTTTTGGTAGCACATACGTAAACACCAAAACCAACGTTGTCAGCAGTAACAGCTGAGAGAATGCACCGACAGGAAGCTTGAAGGTGTTGGAGCAGCGCGTGTCTTGCCACATCCTTATGGAAAGGGAAGAATGTTCCTGGTGCATAGCATGTTCAACATGTGGAATTAGGGCTAGGCCTGTAGCTCCATGGTGGAGTGTTGGCCTAGTGTACACAAGGCCCTAGCACCACAAAAAAGTGGAATTGTATAGGCCTCGAGACCAAGCTTTAAACAGTAAGGAAGGGCAGCCTCTGCCTGAGTGCTTTGAAGACTTGGGACTCACACTAACGGGTGAAGGGGATGGGCAATGGATATTTGCAGATCAGTGACTAGGGTCACAATAAAGGATGATGACCATGCATAAATGTAACCTGATATGAGACCTCTTTGGGGGTTGCATATCAAATATCCTGCATGTCAAATATTTAAATTACAATTCATAACAGTAATGAAATTACAGTAATCAAGTAGCAATGAAATGATCTTATGATCCTCACCACAACATGAGGAACTGTATTAAAGGGTCGCAGTGTTAGGAAGGTTGGGAACCACTGCTCTAGAGAGAAGAAAGGAATCCTCTTTAAAAGTGGGTACATATTTAAAGTTACCCTCATGGATGGCAGCCTCTTCTAAAGACTATGATTAGATGTTATAGAAAAAACATGTCTGAGTCTGAAATTATAAAATGTGTTTGTCTATCCCTCATCTTGAGAGGATAAACATGTTGGCCATGACTCCTGGTTGTCTTGTGAGTAACTTCACAGTATATAAGTAATGTGAATTTTGTTGCTTAGTTACAGAGGAAACCTCTTAGTTTTAAAGTATTTTGGGTGACTGAAGAGATGACTCAGTGGTTAAGAGTAAGTCCTGCTCTTATAGAGGACCCATGTTTAGTTTCCAGCACCCCACATAGGAGCTAATAGCTGTCCCTAACTCCAATTCTGGGGATCCAGAACCCTTTCCTGGCCTCCACTTGCACCAGGCATGCATACAGTACACATATATCCATGCAAGCAAAATACCCATCCAAATTAAAAAATTAAAATATCTTTAAAATATCTTAAACCTTAAACAAGCCAAGTATCTTTTCATTTTTATTGTTTATTTTTAAAATCTTTTTTGTATAGACAGGGTTTCATGTGCCTCGAGCTTGCCTGGGCCTCCATATGTAGCTGAGGATGACCTTGAACTTATGACCCTCCTGTCTCCATCTACCAGGTGCTGGGATTACAAGCATAAGCCACCATGACCAATTGTTTTTGTTGTTGTTCTGTTTTCTTTTAATTTTCTCTTTTAAGATGGGAGGTCTCAGTCACTTCCGGCCTCCTTCTAGCTGCCATCTTACATCCCCGTGTGAGTGCGCCTTGTCTTAGCTGGTCTGCCCGAGACCCCCTGAGCGCGAGGGCACAAGTGCGCATTGGTGGGAAAGGAACTGCTCTCAGAAAGAAGGAGGTGGTTCACAGAACAGGCACAGCAGATGATAAAAAACTGCACTTCTCCTTAAAGAAGTTAGGGGTGAACGATATCTCTGGTATTGAAGAGGGGAACATGTTTACAAACCAAGGAACAGTGATCCGTTTTAACAACCCTAAAGCTCAGGCGTCTCTGGCAGCGAGCACCTTCACCATTACAGGCCCCGCTGAGACCAAGCAGCTGACAGAAATGCTTCCCAGCATCCTAAACCAGCTCGGAGCGGACAGTCTGACTAGTTTAAGGAGACTGGCTGAAGCTCTGCCCAAACAATCTGTGGATGGAAAAGCACCACTTGCTACCGGAGAGGAGGATGATGACAAAGTCCCAGATCTGGTGGAGAATTTTGATGAGGCTTCTAAGAAGGAGGCACACTGAATTGAGGCGACTTCTGAAGACGGTGACGCTTGCAGAAGTTACAGGAGCTGCTATTTTATATCATGACTGCTTTTTAAGATTCTTTTGTTTATGGATCTGATAAAATCTAGATCGCTAATATTTTTAAGCCCGAGTCCCTTGGACACTGCAGCTCTTTCAGTTTTGTTTTTTTTTTTTGGTTTTTTTCGAGACAGGATTTCTCTGTGTAGCTTTGCGCCTTTCCTGGAGCTCACTTGGTAGCCCAGGCTGGCCTCGAACTCACAGAGATCCTCCTGCCTCTGCCTCCCGAGTGCTGGGATTAAAGGCGTGCACCACCAACGCCCGGCTCTCTTTCAGTTTTTGCTTGAACACAATTCATTCTTTGCAGCAAATTAAGCTGAAGAAGCCTGGGAATAAAGTTCAAAAAAAGGTTAATAAAATTCTTTGCCTAGTTTAAAAAAAAAAAAAAGATGGGAGGTCTCACACTGTTCTCCAAGTCCTGAGCTCAAATAATCTCCCTCTTTCGGCCTCCCAATATCTGGGACAACATCATGCCTCACTCAAAAGTCTCATTTACGTCTTTCTTAGGAGATTTAAAAAACGGGAATAACACATTCCCTGCCCACAAAGTGGGGCCCCAGCTGAGTCTGCAGGTCTAGAGCAGAGTCCATGGAAGACTCCAGCTTCCTGGAAAGAGCTTAGGTAAGGGGTTGGGTAAAGGAATCCTGGGAAGATTTCTCCTCTAAGTCTCTTCTTCATCATCTTCCCTGCCCAACCCAAGAGAGCTGGCCCGATGGCAATGGTGTTCATGGTCATCTGCTCGTGTTGTGCGGACCAGATTGCACTGCAAGGGAACTTCTTATCCTTTTTGGATAGTTTACATCAGAGACCTTAGGAAAATCTAGTGGTGACTGCCTGCTACCCTGAAAGCTGGGTTTATAGTCCTTAGTGTGATTTTTTTTTTTTAATGACGTGGCTCTTCAGGACACTTCCAGAGATGTGAGTATGCAAAACACATAATCAAGTTTCATTACTACAACAGATGTAGCTCAGAAAGCTAAGGATGCATGAATAAACTTGCTAGCATCCCAAGCCCTGTGCTGAAGGGACAGCATCCACCCTATCTCCTCTTGTCTCCATCTGGGATGGAGGGTGTCTATCAATTCATTCATTCAACTTGTGTTGAGCATTTCCTCTGTGCAAGGATGCTGCTCTCCTAGAGACACAAGGATTAAATACTGAAGGATCCCTTCCACAAAGGCATCAAGGAAGTAGATGGCTGCCCTGGAGTAAGATAGGATGACCAGAAGGGTCAAAGTTCAGAAAGTGATCCTGGGTGGTATGGGAACAGAGTGGAAGGTATATCCTCACTTGTCCTGACTCTTCCAGGAAAAAAAAAATGGGAACTGGCCAGCTGGAGAAGGGAATCAGATGCTTTGGATGGGTGAAGATTGTGGCAAAGATTCTGAGCTGTTCAGAGGCAGATCCACGTGACTGCTCCCAAGACCTCCGTGTCCTCCCTAAGTCATCACAGCCAATAAGGACATCTAAGAAGGACCTTCAAGAAGAGTTTTAAGTCAAACTTCTCCACCTCCAACTCCCATCTAATTAGTGTCTCTATCTAGAACTCCTGGAGAGGCCACTCTAGATGACCTTTACACACCGGAAGCTTGGGAGGCAGGCAGAGGGAGCGAGGAAGTATCAAACATCTTGACTGCCTCCCATCCCTACTGGACTTGCTGTTTCCACTGTATTCTTTTTTTCTCCTGAGTTAAGTTGTTGGTCAGAGCTAAAACTGACATCATAGATAAAGTTTATGTCATTAGAGGAATCAAATGTGGGCTATAGATTCTCCCTGGCTATATCCACCCCGAGAATTTGAGAAGGTCAAGGGTCCTGCCCACTGCAGTCACTACTACTTTCCCACCATTCACTGCAGTGTCTGCCTCTAAGAGACACACAGTGACTCTCTGTGGATGCGTGAATTCACGGATAAATGAGCAACTGTGAATGTTGGTAAGTAAACAGTTTTATTTATAATTCCAGCAGGAAGAAATGTTTGACTCAATCTCGCCCACTGAAAATGTACTTAAGTTTGAACAGCCGTTCAATTATATCAAGAGTAATTGCCCATTGCTGGATTATGGATGCAGTCCAATTCGCTGAAAAATAAGCTTGTGTGTTATCAAAGCAGAATTTCATTGGGCATTAAGTGGTGCCCCAGCAGATTTCACCCTGACAACAGAGAGTGTTAGTCTCTGAAGCCAGCAAGAGTGACTCACCTTTTCATTTTTAAGGACTGTTCCTTGCAGCTCCAGTATGGCATTTGCTTAAAAGATGAAGCCAGCCCCATCCCAAATTAAAGACATCTGGACAGCCCTTCAGGGATGAATATTTTATTAGAATATAGGCACTTGGCAGAGTAAATACATGGTTACAAAGTGTTTTTAGTTTACTTGCTTTATATAATGAATGCAAAAATAACACCACAGTGTAGAATTCTTTTTCACAAAGCCCCAGACTTGAGAAAGCAAATCCCTAGTCGCGTACGTTTATGGTGAAGAAGGCCCATGGCACCGGCATTCTCACAGAGTGAAACTGTATTATGGCTTAAGACTGAGTTAATAATGTCATTTCTTCCCCCACACTGAAATGACTAATGACTATTTAGCACATGTCACATAGCTCCCCCGCCGCCGCCCCCACTTTTGGGTTAAAGTGGGACCTCCAGCCTGCTAAGCAAGTACTCTCTCTGAAACCATACGCTCAGGTCACACTTTACAAAAATAACAAATCAAATCACTTTTGTCTGGGAGAACTGTAAAATCCTCTGAAGCCACTGGCTTTAATCTGAAGAATTACAAGGGCAAACATGAGGATCTGCATAACAAAATCTACAGAAGGGCAAACCTAATGACCCGTCATTCTTCACACTCAACCTCTTTGAAAACACCGACCGGAACCTGACTTTGTAGTTGTGTGTGTGTGTGTGTGTGTGTGTGTGTGTGTGTGTGGTTACTGCATAATTCCATACACTGTGCCAAGTTACACAGGACAAAATGACAAGTCATTTTTTTTTCAAGGAAAATCTCTTAGTGAAAGGTCAATAAGTAGCATAACTGGTTTAAAGTCCTGGTGTTTTGGCCAAGAACCAGGAGTCTGTAACAGCTTTGCAAAGGCACAGATTGCCCATTCAGATTACCAGCACCTCGCTCCCCCATGGAAACACTAGGCCACATACAAATTAATTTAAAGCAAGACACGCTTTCGACATGTGACCACACATACAGACTTTTTCAATGGGCTGCAGGTTCCTCATCCACCCTCCAGTGTAACAGCTGCCTTGCCTATTTTGGAGAACTTGGCTGTGTGAAACATGCCCAGAAAGGGTTCTTGGTGTTTTCTAGAATGTCCTGCTACTTAGTGCCTATTCCTCTCTGGCCTTCCTGATTGGCACTACTTCTCATCCAGCTAATTCAGTGACATGAACTCTCATTTACACTTAGCTTCTCACGGGGTAAGCAAAAGCAGGGCAGAGGGAAGGTTCTGGAGTGGGGTTGGCATAAGCTGGGACTCTGTGATAGCCATAGCTCTCCCGAGAAAGAAGGGCAATGTTTGTGGAGCTAGACACTGTTCTCTTGGCTCCCTGCCTTACTGGGCAGTCCTGCGGGCCATTTGGCCATCTGCCCCTTCAGCGTTGGACTGTATGGGGAGATTCAACATGGTCAGAAAGTTAATTAAAAACCTCTCCCTGTCTAAAAGCAAGCTCCAAATAGCCCCTGCACAGTAGTGTGCCAGGTGTTCAGTTCCCACCTCTTCGGAGCAGCATGAAGTTTCTCAGTCCTTGTGCTAGGTCCTGGGATGTTAAAGTTACATGGCATGCAGGAAGCCATTATTCAAGGCTGTGGGTTTCCAGCAGAAAGAACAAATGATGAGTAATCCCTAGTTTCAGTCCTTGAAGAAAGGAGGTTGTGGAAGAGACAGGAAGTAAACACAATTTTGGTACAGCATGCTGAAGGCCAGGTCTAAGGTAAGCAGGGACCATGGGAGATTGGCCATGGCTTCCTTACTTAATGGTGGGCTATCTCATGAACACCGAGGATACCAATGTTCTAAGAAAAGGAGCAATGATTCAATATGAGACCATGCTGATGTGATTATTACTCATCCTTGATGACTTAGAAATCACAGAAATTCTTTGTGGGAGAGGTGCGGAGGAAAATAGCTCGATTCCTGCTTAAACGGCTGAAGTGTGGGATAACTTCTCTGAAGGAGATTCTTGACGGTACTGAGTCAAAACACACTCGGAAGACAAAGTGTGAGGTTCTGATGTTAAAATGTGAAAGGAAGCTTCGGGCCCACTGCCTGGAACTGCAACTTTCAGGGAACAATCTGGGATTTTTCTGAAACCCAGTAAGATACATCTTTTTGATTGCACCCAAGTCCACTCATTTCTTATACTAATGGTTACACAATCTCCTTTCAAGGTGAATTCCTTCCTGGCTCCTTCAGAAAGGAGGAGCAGTGGTCTTTTCTTCATGGCATCCCCAGACTTGGTACCTGACAGGGTACCTAAGGAATTAATTTGTTGAATGATGAAATCGTTTCTACTTTTGGTGATGTTTTTGGTAAAGACATAAACTTGAGTGATTTCATTCATTCCTGTGTTCGTTCATGCATTCTCATTCCCTTCTGAGACTAAACCAGGACTGTGTGAATGGAAGGAGTCAAGGCTGTCACTGAAACTTAAAAATTGGAAAAAATATTCTTTCCTTCTAGACTAAATTCTTATGAGCCCTTTAATTTATATGAAGCAAAAGACCTGATCTTTTATTTATTCCTGTGCCTAACAAAGCATACATTAGCTGTTGAAATAATGTCTGTGTGATTGACAGGTTTTGAGCTAGAAAAATGTAGCCACCAAGCACTTTGCACACTCTAAGGCTAATTTGTGCCAATGAAATCTCTTGCCCCATCTGAATTTCCTGAAAAGGTGATTAATTAATGCAAATCAACAAAATGAACCAACAAGGAATTGACAGCAGGATTAGGAACAGGGCTTCTAGATGGTTCCACAGACCTTCCATCTTGGATTTTTGCTCCGCCTCGCCTGAGATCTACCAGCCATGACTGGCTCTGGGGCACTTCACAGGGCAGGGGTGCCTGGCGTTCATGACTTCCTCTTTCTTGTGCCCTGGCAGTGGACAAATGCCACTTAAGAGGCAGTGAAGCTGACAGAGTTGGGGGCGAGGCTGGAGTCACCGTAGACCTTTGCACTCTCGCTAAAAATACCTTCAAGTGCAGTACAAAATTTGCACCACATTTCAGTGAAGAGAATATTGAGGTGCCAGTTCCTGTTCTTTTAGTCTCTGCTGCAGGACTTCTCCCTCTCTGGAGCCCCTTTAACTGCTTTTTACCCCAACACTCTGGTTCTCTTATCATTTCTATTAAGATGCTAAAGGAATCATTCACAGGAATCAGGTCAGCTCCCCAAAGTTGGCCTCAGTGTTCACACCTTGTATACATTCCCTTTGGTGTTATCATTCAAATTAAGAAAATATTTCAAAATTTTTATAGCAACCCACATGCACTCCCCTATGGATACCCATAACTAAAACCCTTTGACTGACAGTTTTAAAAAACTACAGTCAAATTGTTTCTAGCACTCCTCTGAGGGCTGTTCTGGGGAGCTCACAGCATGATCATGCACATCTAGGCTGTCAGTGCCTGGAGCATCCTCTACCACCCACTGGCACCCATGCACATGGGTAGCATTGACTTGCTCTGTAGCCATAGCAAGGGCTGGGCTATCATTCCCTCCCAGCACCTCTTGATCCTCAGAAACCTGGGGCTCCTCATTCCTCTCCATAGAACAGATGGGATTAGAACTTAGCGTGGTCTCTTCTTGCTGTGTGACCGCCACAGCATGCCCAGCCTCGCCTCCTGCATGGGTGGTGGCCTGTGTGGAAACCATGGCTGGGGGTACCTTCTCAGTGGGCTCTGGAGCCTCAGATGGCTCCCCTGAGGGACCTAGACAGCTGGTGTCCTCCGTGAGCCCCCCACCAGTGGACTGAGAGGTAGGGCTGCTAGCCTCTGGCAATGCCCCTACGTCTACTCCAGGAGCCTCAACTTCCAAAGGGGCAGGGTGAGCCCCCCTCTCTCCGACCTCACTTTCTTCACAGTTGTCCTGCTGGCTGGCTTCTGGGTAGATCTTGTTTTCTTCTCCTTCTCCTTCTTCATTTTCTTGGGGAACAGGTGTCCCCTTGTATGTATCGTTTTCAGTCACCGGGGCAGACTCCACGGACACCGTCACAGTCAGCAACTCTTTCAGCTCCTTCAAGGACCCTGGGATGGTGACAGACTCTGGCCTTTCACAGGTCGGTTCTTCATCTTTAAGGGTCTCCCCACCTTCCACCTCAGACAAGTGTGAGCTAAGGGGTCCTGCTGTGTCCTCTGCAGTGAGAGGACTCCCAGTGGAGTTATCCACACTGGACACAGTCACCTGCCCATCCCCACCTGATGGAGGACTGGACTCAGGGATGGGAGTACTTTCTTCTCTGGCCAATGAGCCCGGCATCCCAGGCTGCTGCCTCTTTTCCTCTGGCTCCTGGAACACTTCATTATCTGGAGCTCCTGGTAGAATGGCAGACACTCTTCTGGCTGGGCTAGCTTGATTTGACCCCATAGGGGTTTTGAGATCTGTCAGGCTGGATACGCTTTCACTGGGCAAGGCCATGTTGTCTTCAAATAAGTTGTGTTTCTTCAAGATAGCCGCCTCCGTTATCACTGAGAGAGACCAGAAAACAACACGTCATTAGCACTCTGCCAAGCAAACTGGATTTTCTGATTTTACCTAGAAGGCAACCTTCCTACCAGCTCCTCTGGCTCTCCAAATTCTCAGTTTCAAGATCCAGCTTAGGACCAATCTCTTCCAGGTAGCTTTTCCTGATGATCAAAACCTGTAAACGTTCCCGACTCTGAATCTCGGTAGTGTTCATTCATAAATGTCTTTAACCAAGAAACCCTTGCTAGGCCTCTAATCTGAGACCAGCATCAATCCAGGAGAATAGAAGAAAGCAAGCCTTGGCTTTCAAAGAGCTCAAAGTCTACAAGGGTATCATTTACATCGGTGTCGCTGGACACTAAGATGAGTGGCTCGTTTGGAACTCCACTACGACAGGGGCAGGCTTTCCACTTCCTTGTTTTGTCTGACAGTGTGGTCCTGATTGCATAGTGGGTATTCAGTGCTAATCGTACAGCTGAGAGAGCTTGTGTGGCCTGGGGTGTTCAAGACGAGCATTTATTTGCACCTATCTCAGTCTCGAAGGCATGGAGAAGAACACAGACAGTAACAACAGAAACAATGGTGCCTGACCATCTGACCACAGGACCTCTGTGCAGGGTTGTAGTGTCCAACAATGCCACCTCGAAGAGGGTGTCACTCATGACGGAGACGGAACCGCTAAGGACAATGAGCACGATTTTTAGTAGGCAGCACTAGTGTGTGCTCTGACAGATGGCATGCTTCAGGCAGAGGGCAGGGTGTGGAGGGGAGGAATCTTCTTCCAGCTTACTGAGACATGTCTGTGGCAGGCTGTCCATGACCTCTGTGCTGATGCCATGTCAACACCTTGGCCATCCTCCTCTGGGACCCCTCTGATGAACTACAGTGACCTGAGGCTTGTGCTGGCCCAGTTCTCTCACTGGAGGAGGTGTTTCAATAATAAACACTAAATAAGTTTCACTCACACAGACAGATGGCAGCCTCCTCCAAAGTATTTTTCAATGTATATTCATCCACAGTGTAATCCTAGACAGGGCCCCATTACACAGTGCAGTGGATGCCAGACTCCTAAAGAGGCTCTCAGAGTGCCATGCCATTGGCCCGCGTCTCTGTCTGGCTGAGTGGAGGGGAGGAATGTGCTGAGAGAGCAACGGTTGGGCCTGCTGCCGGAGTCACCTCTGTTCAGCTGTGAAAGCCTTTTGTTGTCCTGACACAGACTGGCAGAGACAGATCTTCAGGACGGACCCTCAGTTCAGCCCCACTAAGCCTCGGCTTCTTTCCTCTCCAGCGATAAAGCACGGACCCTCACCCTGCAGAATTCATGCTTGCTTTGAAAGCGGCCTGTCACGACCACAGGGTGCAGCCCTCGTGGATGCACAGTCGAGGTTGGTCCTGCCTGCCTGCCCTCTCCTGGCTCTCTCCCCTGCACACCCAAATCAGCTGCAGCTCTTCCTCACTCTGAGTTCTGTTTCAGGAGTGCTTCCCATGATGGAGCATTCCCTCCAGTGCGGGGGCAAGCCGTCCTTACCTTTCAGGGTTTCGTCGAGGAGGATCTGATACAAAATCTCTTCGTAGACGTTCTCGACATGGATCATGTTGGTATGATCTGCGAAGATGAACTGCTCGTATTTCTGAAGCTCCTGGGGAGTGAGAGAGAAAAGGAGGAAGAAGAAAAGGCAGGACACATCAGAGCAGTACAACTCCAAGCTACATCGAAATTCCACTCACACTGTCAGAACGGCAGAAACCCAGAGCTGGTGAGGATGTGGAGAGGAGGGAACCTTACACATGGCTGGTAGGTATAGGAGTTAGCTGAGGAATTATTTACATTAGTATGGACCTTCCTTGGGAAAACTAAAATTAGAGCTACCATATGATCCAGCTACCACTCTTGCATCTGTATCTGAAGGAAACTATTCTAATGGCCAAGCTATGGAGCCAACCTAGGTGCCCATCAGCAGATGACAGAATAAAGAAACTGTGGTCCATACACAAGAAATGAAAGTGTGTCCCATGCAGGGAAGTGGATCAAACGGAGATCGGTGGAATAATCCAGACCCAGAAAGACGAATGTCACCTATTGTCTCTCACATGCAGAATCGATTGAGGAATGATTTAAAAAGACATAAAAGCAGAAGGAAGGCTATTTGGAAAGATGATTGGCAGGAGAGAAGAGTAGGGACAAGAGAGGGTGACGGGGTGAGAACAGTCAACATGCATTATGGACACAGATGGAAATAAAAAGAAACCCATTATTTCTTGCAATTAATGTATAATACTGAAAATAAAAGAAGAAAAAAAAAACTCAAGATGCCTATTTTCAAAAGAGATGAGGAAAGGGTGACTCCCACTTGCCTCCTCATAGAGGAGCATGGGAAGACAGCATCTGGTCCTGCAGGCTAAAGATGCTGGGATAACAATGCAGCCACTGTCTCCCGGTGTTCCCTTTGCCTCCAGCCTATGCACTAAGCTCCTTATATCTGTTAACTGTGGAAGGAGGCACTCAGCCACTGGTCATCCCCATCCCTTTCTGTGCACTGGGAACACATATATGGATCAGCAGCTCATTCCTCTTTATGGATAAATATCATTCACTACATAGTTAAGTTGGAATTGATCATCCATACTAATTTGACATTGACTGTGGTGATGTGAATAAGAATGGCCCTCATAGGGTCATATATTTAAATGCTTAATCACCACAGATTGGCACTATTTGACAAGGATTAGGAGGTGTGGCCTTGTTAGAGTAGGTGCGGTCTTGTTGGAGGAAGTGTGTCACTGGGGGTGGGCTTTGAGGTTTCAAAAGTGCACACCAGGCCCAGTCTCTGTGTCTCTGTCTCCCCAACCCCTTGTGTGTCTGTAGGTAAGGATGTAGCTCCCAAATACTTCCTCAGCACCATGCCTGCTTTGCATGTTGCCCTGCCAAGATGATAATGAACTAAACCTCTGAAACTGTAAGTCAGCCCCAATTCAATGCTTTCTCTTATAAGTTGCCTTGGTCATGGTGTCTCTTCACAGCAACAGGATAGTGACTAAGACATTGACCTTTTTCACTAGTGGACATTTTTGTGTCCATTCTATTCTGTGTGGACAACTTAAGAACTTGTTTCTCTTAGGTAGATACCTAGAAGTGAGGTCGCTGGATCGGGTGTAGCTATATGTTCAACATTATTACCACACAAGTCCTTTGCCAGTTGAGAACCAAGGAGTCTTCCTTTTCAACGGGCACTGATGGCCTCTAGTTCCAAGACAGCTCAGACATGATACAAAATCCCTTGACTTTCCCAGCCTCCCAAAGCCTTCCAAAAATGCCTTATTACCAGCAATGAAGACCAGGCAGGGATAAAATGCTCCTAATTATACGCCAGAGGTGAATAGGCACGTGACAGTGCTGGGGGCGGGGCAGGGGGAGGCTCCCTGTTATGCAGCTTTTAGACAACCAGGGACTTGGCAGTGGGCGCTGATGCCTTTTGCTCTGATGGCCCGCATTTGTAGCAGGCAGTAAGAAACAACCACATTCAGAGAGCTTTCAGTGCTAAGACCCGGGGGTGCTGTGGCCCAGGATGTTATGCTACCACCAATGGGTGGCAATGGGGCCTATTTATGTCCACCCGAGAAGGAAGGGGAAAGACCAAAGAGACACGGGCTTCAGTGGTCTCTAGAAGGTCGTAAAGATATGGAAGGAGCACTGTCCAGGAGACTGGACACTGCTCACGGGAGCCTGGGCAAATGGGACCCCACTCTGAGCCTGTCTTTACTTCTATTATATGAGGGGTGCAAGCTCAGACCTCAATGGCCCTTGTTATTTCTCGCCCCCTGTCACTCATCCACTGGCACCGAGTGCAAGCATGACTCTGGGGAGTCCCCTAAGGGCCCCGAGCTCAGCTATGGAAGTTGCTACCTTCTCTAGAAGCTGCTGCCCCGGGCGGCCACTGTAGTGTTGCTCACATGGCAGCGGCCTCTATACTGTGAACTCCAGGACAGCAGAGACGGTGACCTCGATCATGCTTTGTTTTGTTTTGTTTTGTTTTTTCGAGACAGGGTTTTTCTGTGTAGCTTTGCGCCTTTCCTGGATCTCGCTCTGTAGACCAGGCTGGCCTCGAACTCACAGAGATCCACCTGGCTCTGCCTCCCAAGTGCTGGGATTAAAGGCGTGCGCCACCACCGCCCCGGCTCGATCATGTTTTATGCATGCCACAGTACCTGGATCTTGTTTGATACACTTTTGAGGTGTGTTTGCTGAATAAATAGAAAACAAATTCCCATCCAGTTAAGTACTTCTGCAGGAAGGGAACAGATGAACATTTATGTTGCTGCGATGTGTCTGATTTTACAAAGCACATCTTCCATGATGAGACAATTGAACTGGGTCAGATGCTTAATTTTCTGGATCAACTAAAATGGAATCCCGACTTGGAGGGTAGTTAAGGAAAAGAAAATGCCACCACAGGCAATTCTAATGCATAGCTAGGGTGGAGTGGAGTGTCACAGATCTGGGAAATTGCTACTGAAAGAACTAAGAAAAACTCACTTCAGGAAAATAAAGACTTCTATGAAGCAGATAATCCTCTAATATATCTGCCTATAAACCTGGGGTCTCCAAAAGCTCTTGAGACCAACACAATATCCTTTATCACTGAAAAGTCAGGGTCACGGGCTCTTTTGAAAACAACCTCTCTCAACTACAAATGGCAAGAGCCGTGGCTGGGGGGAATGGCACATTGAATAAAGCATCATTTTTGCCTATATTCAGGTCCCTAACACCCACATAAAAGCAGGGGGAAGCAGAGGGGGGTTGGACTGCCTGTAAACCCAGTGCTTGGAAAACAGAGACAGGGTCCCTAGGCCAGGTTGTCTAGATGGACTGATTGGCAAGCTCCAGGTACAGTGAGATGGAGGTAAACATTCTGTGGCAATCTCTGGCCTACATGCACACAAGCATATATATCTGAAAATATATGTGCACCCATGCATGCAAAACACATGTATACATCACACACACACATGCACACACACACACACACACACACACACACACACACACACAAACAAAACACCGGCAAGAGCTACATAGATTGGGCACAGGAAGAAGGGGGGCCCTCCTTCCTCCCCCTCACATGGGGAAGGAGGCAGTAAGGCCTCCACACTTCCCTTGGGAATGAAAACACATTTTAAGCAGCATATCTGTGTGAAGACACATTCTGAGGTAGATTAGTAATCCCTCAGGCTGTCCGTCACATTCAGCCAAGGGACTCTCATACAGACCAATTCCTTTCTCCTGTGGTTTTCTCAGATCCTTTCCACCAAAGAAATACTCCAGGAATACATAAATACAAGACTGAATATGCCAATGACTATCTGAAGAAAAACAGCATTTATAGAATATGAAAACAACCAGAGAAAATTCCACAGTATAATAACCCACACAAAGGAGTTTAATGTTCAGTGCTTGGAGACTCTCCAAACTGTCAAAAAGCCATTTAAAAAGTCTATGATGCTCTTTCTTATTGACTCCAAGGGAGAATGGGCCTTGCAAATGGCCGCGCTCCTAAGTCCTTTTTTGGAATGCGGGAGCAGTCACCATAACAGTTGGAGGAGAGACTGATGCCATTTGCTGAGTGCCTGCTGGGTCGTAGGGAAATACAAAGTGGATTCAGCTGGTGGTAGCTGGCTTTGTGACCTTGGGCTTGCTAGTCAACCACTTAGCCTCCCTCTTTTGCATCGTGGGGATGTGAATAGTCTCTCTCCTCCTCCTCCGAGGACTGCTGTGAAATTCATTTTGATGACTGATAGGAAATGTTTAACACCAGGCCCTGCTATATGACGTGAACTCCATCAGATGGAAAATGTATCATCTGAATTTTCTCGTTCTGGAGACAGGTGTGGAGGTGGAATTTTAGCATGGTGGGGCGCTAAGCCAGATGGATCAGGAGTTTAAAGCCTAGCCTGGGCTACACAGCAAGATACTGTCCAAAAAAACCCAAAACCCAAAAACCAAAACAAACAAACAAACAAAACCAAAGGAGAGTTGAAAGGAAAAGGAAAAGGAAGATACACAGTATTAGATGAAATGATGGAGATTGATCAAAACAAGAACAGGGGCCCCGAGCGGAACACAGCGGACCTCCGACTTAGACACAAGCCTGGAAGAAGCCTCCAGGTGCTTCTTGTCTATTGCTCTGCTCACACCTCATAATCATGGCTGTCCTACAGCCCCATGCTCACAACAGCTTATGTCAGAGATGTCAGTAATCTAAAGTTACAGAAGGTAAGGGAACAAATCGGCCTGTGATCACACGTGAGATCTCTTCCGGGTATAGCGGTCAACTCTGAGTGCACATGCTGAACGAGACTAACAATAAAATGGGAGACCATCTCATCTCCTTGGACAATCCATGACAGCCCTTAGAGCTTGGCTCAAGTCTGATCATTAGCCTTTGAGATTTCCTGTAGTTCAGGAGTCACAAATCCTGGGCTGCATGCCTGCCTGCCTGCGTGTGTGCGTAAGTGTACTGACACGTAGACTTTGTCTATATATTTGTGTACCATCTGTGGCTGCTGTGGCACCACACAGCAGTGCTGAGTGCTTGCAACAGAAATGCCCACAAAGCCTTAAACATCTACCTGACCACTCAGCCCTTCTGGTTTAGTCTAACATTTGCCAATGCAGGAGTGCCAAATAAAACATTTGAGCTTAAGAGTCAACAGGAACAGGCTCCCGGGAGCAGCCCAGTTCCTTACTGGTTTGCATGTGGAGGCCAGTGCCTTCTGCACGGTGGGCAGTGTGATTTGAATCAACGCCTCCTGGAAGATCTTCTTCCGGATGGTGCTGCTGTCGTAGTCATATTGCTGTGAACACAGAGACACAGGCTAAGGAGCACAGTTTCAATCCATAACTTTCACTTAAACAAGAAGACAATACACCCACCCGGTCATCTCCCTTCCTCAGCCCCCACTAGTTTCTGAGGACTCTCCTAAGTTTAGGGTCTCAGAGACCTTTTTCTGGAACTCTTGCATAAACTGGGTATTGGGCTGTGAAGTCATGACCCATTTCACCCACCCCTTTTCCAAATACAGAAACTGAGGCAAGATCAAAACCAAGAAGTGGTATGTTTTATAAAGATGCGGCTAAACTAGAGAGTGAGTTTGTGCTTCATTACTCCCAGCTGGGTAGACACAGGAGCCACAGATAACAATTATTCTCTGTCCTGCAAGGTGGGGGGGGGCGGGGAGGGGGGGCTTGTAATAATGTCCACGAGGGGAGAGAGAACGTTCTTAAAGCTCCATCAACACAGCGAGTACACTGGACATCCCCAACTGGAGGCCACATTGCAGACCTGAGTGGTTGCTCCAGAAACGGGCCACGGAGACTAAAGCATCTACTACCTGTCACTTATAAAAGAGTTCACCCACCGCTCTCTGGTTTAGTCTAGTGCTTGAGAGTACAGGTGTGCGAAAGAACACATTTGAACTTAAGAGTCAGCAAGAGCAGGCTCTTGGGAGCAGCCCATTTCTGTCCTCGGTTGCGTGTGGACACCGGTGCCTTGTGCACAGGCTCTCTGGAGAACTGCTGTGGGCATGTAAACACATTGGTTCAGCCAAAAGAAGAATGGCCGGAGAGGAGAGTGCTTGCACTGGAGATCATAAATGCGAGCAAATTTACATCCCTATTCAACCAAAGGCCCCCAAGTGGAGAAGGCTATGGAGGAAGGTAGGAGAGGTAGAATTGCCTGTGCCAAGAGCCTGGATCTAACATCAGCAGGTGTGTTCTTGCAGGCGAATTTGTAAGAGATAGAAGCGGCTGTCTTGGGAGGTGGAATCTGTTCTGATTTTGGAGGTGTCTGAGTACTTGTGGGACCACCCCTGGCAGGAACATTTTTTTTTTTGAGTAGCAAATAGTTTATTGGTAAATTAATGGTTTTAACTGCAGCCATAAGTTCGTTTGAATAGGAGTATGGCCCCCAAAGGGAGTTGCACTATTTGGATGTGTGGCCTTGTTGGAGTAGGTGTGGTCTTGTTGGAGGAAGTGTGTCACTGTGGAGGTGGGCTTTGAGGTCTCATTTATGGTCAAGATACTGCCCAGTGTCTCCGAACATTTCCCGTTGCCTGTGAGTCAAGATGTATATGAATTCTCGGCTACTTCTCCAGCACCATGTCTGCCTGTATACCATCATGCTTCCTGCCATGATGATAACTGACTAAACCTCTGAACTGTAAGCCACCCCTAATTAAATGCTTTCCTTTATAAGAGTTGCCGTGGCCATGGTGTCTCTTCACAGCAACAGAAACCCTGACTAAGACAAGGGGACAATAAACAAGTCAAAATAATGAATGGTTGCAAACTATCAGAAAATCTGTGGCCATTCAGGCTTCATATAGAAATCCAAAATCACTGAAAGGCCAAATCTTGAAGATCTGCCTTCATATGATGTAGGTCCCTGATACCTGATGTCTGTAGAATTCTGTAAATTATCACCTTCTCACCACACATATAACTATGGCTTTCACAGACACTAGTGGGGAGGATTTTGTCTCCTTCCAAACCAATTGCTCTTTTACAGATATTTGATTTTCGGATCACTTGAACTTTTCTGCAGTTACAGCATCACTGCCTCTCTAAACAAAAGGGAGGCTGAGCTGAACACGGTGAAATGTCGCCAGTAGACCCAGGATGTTTGAGTTCAGGAATGCAAAACCATCAACAGCTAGACTCCTACCACACAGGTCTGTTCTACAGTTCATCCAGCGTTTAGGATGGTTGCAAGGCTCTCAGGAAACCCCAACTCTAGCACACGTGTCAAAGGGTACGTGAGTCATCCACCGTTGTGTGTTCCTGTGACCCCAAACACCCCCGGAAGTCCCTGGCCCAGGACTCAGGTGGGCCCCGTTCACTGGGCAGGAACAATTTAGCACTGGCTATATGGTTGACCTGGAGGTATTCTAAGTGCCTTTCACCCCAATGCCTGGAGACTGGGACACCTTTCTACTCCTCCCTCTCCTGTTTGCCGAAGCACATGGTGACAGTAGTTTGACCTTTCCCCTCAGTGCAGTTGCTAGTGTGCTAATGTTTGTGTTGCGATGATCAACGTTTTCCAGAACCTGGAGGTAGCAGAAATGAGTGGGCCAGGTGTAAATACAGTTTCAGCTCCAAGCTCATAGTTCACCAGCCTGCTGGGCTTGAGTTAGGAAGTTCAGCTTTCAGAGCACTGGCTTCCTCGTCTGCCATGGGGGTGAAGTCTAATGAGCTCAGGGAGAGTCCAAGGAAATGGTACACTTCTGGGGTCTTTTTCTTCAAGGCCTTAAACAGGCCTGAAGAGATGGCTCTGTGGATAAAAGCGCCTCCTGCTCTTTAGAGGACCCAAATTCTGTGCCCAGCACCTACACTGGATGACTCCCAACACCTGTGCCTCCAGCTCCAAGGGCTTTGACGTCATCTGCTGGCCTCCATGGGAACCCACATACAGGTGGCATACGTTCACACAGACACGTGCAAACATGCATAAATAATAAAAACTAAAAATATAAACCTTCAGAGTGGCAATTTAGGAACAACAAATCTTAGGAACGTGAATTTTTAGAAAGGCTTTAAATAAGTACCAGATACATGTGAGGTCCTATTATCGCAACAGTTTTATTATGCACTCATACATAAAGCTCATTAAAAACCATCTCGTGTGGCAGGTATACTTTCCCTTGGGATGGTTCCTTGGCTCTAAGTGTTGGTTTTTATTTAAAATGTTGACTAATTTAATGAATTTTATTGTACTTGGAATGCTAGGCTGCAGCCGACCTATGTCACATTCTATGCAATATCTGTCCCAGTGTTTGCAGTGGCCAGTCAATACACATTTGTCAAATTGGGAAAGTAAGCCCACAGGTCACTTGTAGCTTGTTAGTGCTGAGGACATGTGGTTCCTGAAGTGGACACTAGATGGCAGGAGAGTCACGCTAGGGAAACTGCTGTGACCAATGGTCATCTGTGCTTGGGAAAAGAGACTGGACGGGGTGAAAGGGCAGTCGGGGTATTTCCCACTGAGGAACAGGACAAGGGTCACAGTCTAGTCAGATGCTCCCCCCAAATGAAGACAAAGCTCTTACCTTTAAGACACGGAGCTTAACCTTCTCGATGGCAGCTGCTGTTCTGGAAGCCTCTCCTTGGAGATGTGGGGAGAGCAACTGCTCAAAGGTGAACACTGCGTTCTCCATGAGCTGTTCATCAAGCCAACAGAGAAACAGACCACAGTCAGGGGCAGGGAACATGGGCCCCCGCTGCCTGCCTAGGCTCTGGCAGGAGGAAGTGAACAGAGTCCCCCCATGCACAAATGTGGGGTGACACAGGGCACATCCTACTCCCTGGATGGTGAAACAAAAACCTAGTGGCCACTATGAGATAGAAAGAAGGTGGACAACACCCTTCTCTATACATATATGCATATCTGTCTGTCTGTCTGTCTGTCTTGTAATGGTATCCTTTTTTCCTCTCTTTAACCCCTCATTCTTAGCGGGAAAGAAACCCCAGTAAAGAAGGACTCAGAGCCACGGCCCCCTGTAGTCATTCTCCTTCATGCTCTGGTGATGCAGACACAGATCACATGACATGGTGGGAGAGGCTCCACATCTAGAAGGACCTAAGTCACTCTGTGACACTTATATCCTTCCATTGTCCATCCGACCATCCCATGTCCCCCCTTGCCTCTGAGAGGCCAGTGTTCCAGTTGGAATATGGGATGGTCCTTGGCTGGATGACACTATTTGGGGAGGTTATCGAATCTTTAGGATGCGGGACCTTGCTGGAG
This sequence comes from Peromyscus attwateri, assembly GCA_902168425.1. Lineage (NCBI taxonomy): Eukaryota > Metazoa > Chordata > Mammalia > Rodentia > Cricetidae > Peromyscus > Peromyscus attwateri. The sequence continues at coordinate 7,867 of CABHPP010130293.1, read as the reverse complement.
GAGGTGGGGGCTTAAGGACTATAGCATCGTCCCACCTCCAGCTCGAGCCCTCTCTGCTAGGTGGGCACCGGCCACACGCTCCTACCTCTATGAAATCCACCATGACCTCTTGCCTTGATGGCCTGTCCCCTCTCAACCCGTAAGCCCAAAGGATCCTTCATCCTTTAGGCATTTCCTGTTGGGTGTTCTGTCACAGCGATGGGGAAGGACATCAATAGGGCTGAGAGGAGAGGCGGAGTCAGGGCGCCATGGCAGGAGTGGCTGTCACACTGGGACAGGGCTTTATAGCTCAGGAAGCTGATCCAGCTCAGATGTCTTAGTTTATAGTTGTGCCTGTGTTTCTCCAGGATCCAGAATTATCCAAGGGACTGTTTTCATATTGTCCCATAATTCTGCCATTTATCCCTTATGTTTTTTTTTTTTAAGGCAGGGTTTCATTCAGCCTAGGCTGGCCTTGAACTTGCAATATAGACAAAGAAGAACTTCAACCCCTGATCTGATCCTCCCGCCTCTACCTCCCTAATTCTGGAATTTCAGGCATTAACTCTAGGTATCTGACACCCTCTTCTAGCCTCCAAGGGCACCTGCATGCTCATGGTACATACAGGCAAGCAGGCATGCACAAACATACATGCAATCAAATAAATTTAAAAAAACAAAAATCAAATATGAAGCTGTAACAGGTCTCCTTGCAATGAGGTAGGGAACTCAGCCAGTGTTTCTGGATCCTGGCTGCATATTAGAAACAGTGGGATAGAAGTATTCTTAGAGGCCATCCTCTAAGAATTTCAAATATATTATAAAACATATATATTTGAAATCACTAGAGGTGGGGTACCACATTAGTAGTTCTTAAGATTTCCCCACATGTTTCTAATATGCAGCCAAAGTTTGAAGCCTGACTCAACCCATCAAATAATTACCAGCTAATGTTACCTTATTTCCCAGATTCTTATTTTCTGAGGAAAGATGAAGCCAACTGGAAGGACAGTGTGTGTCCTCAGTCAACCTGACTCTGGGAACAGGCCTCACTTCCCTGAGCTGCAGAGCACCCCGGCCGCATCTGCCAGCATGCATTTCTCCTTCTCTCCATCTTTCCTGCCTCATCCTCATCCTCCCTCAGTCCCCTTCTGCTCCCACCTCCTGCATGTAGTTCTGTGTCCTCTGGACCACCAGATCAACGTGTGGGAATCGGAAGCGGCTCTGGAGATCCAGCAGGCGCTCTGGAAGCAAGGTGACTTTAGTATAACAAGGCTCCATCTTCACAGAATCCAGAGGAAGCTTCATCAGCTGGTCCAGACGCTGCATTTTGGTGAAGGAGAAAAGCAAATGCCCTTAGATTTAGGAATCTTTCCTCGATATTACGTAACACTAAGACCTACATTTGCAACGGTCAAGTGTGTGTTCTGAGGATGAATCACTACTTGCACACTCTATCTGAGACATCCTCAATTGTCTTCTTGCTTTCTGTGGTTCCCTGGGGTGGCTTTACTGCTGGGAAAGAAACAGAAGAACCAAGGAGGTATCAGGAAGTCTCAGAGGCACACCCAAGCAGGGGCTCCTGTCTCCTTAAGTCCTCAGTAGCTTCCAAGTCCCCACTTCCGGAACTCAAGAACCAGCCAGGCAGGCTCTTTGGCAGTGAGGACTGTTGCTGAGCCCATGAGCCTGCATACGATTCTTTAAGGAGTGGAAACTTGTTCCATTTTCTAAGCTTAGCTTAAAATGGTTTTAAATTTGAACACTGGAAGCTTAAAATAAACAGGAGACTGGGTGAAGACGGGGGAAGAATTGCTGACATTGAAAGCTATCGAGAGAAGCTGTGCAAAAGGCAGGTGAGTGTGAATAACACAGGAGACCCCACGTGACAGGAATTTTCAAAGGGCCCATGCCATTGTGCTCAAAGTATTCACTTTAAGAAGTGAACAATGGCCAGGACTACTGAAGTGGAATTAAAGGTTAGAAGGGGGAAAAATCACATTGTTACATGTGCTTCTGTCCTACAATTGTAGGACAAAATGTATCACTTCTTTTTTAAAGACTTAGTATATTTTTAAATATGAGTGTATGTGTATGTCTGTGTGCGTATGTGCATGTGAGTGTAGGTACTCATGAAGGCCAGGAGAGGGCATCAGATCCCCTGGAGCTGGAGTTACAGGTGGTTGTGAGCCACCTGACATGGGTGCTGGGAACTCAATTCAGGTCCTGTGGAGGAGCAGCAAGTGCCCTTCACCGCTGAACCATCACTCCAGTACCAGGAATATATTGCTTTAAAAAAATGAATTGAATAGGCAAGAGAGGAAAAACGGGTGCCTACTTTATTACTATCAAATTGTTGAGAGTTTAAATAAGTGATAACGGCCCTCACAGATGGTAACATGGGGAGAAGGCTCCCTGCCACAAACAAATCAGTACAATGCAAAACTTAAAATTCTTTCGAAATTGAAGGGAAACATCTGTTAACATGAAAATATATCTTTCAGCCTAGGGATCTATCCCATTGAAATAAAAGTGTCAAGATATAAGGAGCACGCATGTGTACACACATACGTGTATCTACAATATGACAGGATATATGTACAAGGTTATGTATTACAACTTTGCTCATGGTGTCAGCAATAGTGGGATGGCTGAACAAATCATGGCATTCCTAAACATGAAATATCATGCTGTCATTACGAACAGTGGCTCAGAACCAGATCAGTTACCTTGGAAACACTTTCATGAAGTCATTTTGAAGACGAAACCTGATAAGCAGTTTAGTATATAAAATAACTGTATTTTTCTAAAAGTGAGCAATGTAAGACAACAGCTCTGAAACGTGTGTTTTCTCTATCTTCTAAGAGGGAGAGAGCACAGAACAGCACAAGCCGAGGCGGTACTTCTATTTATTTGTTTGTTTGTTTGTTTGTTTTTGCAGAAGTGAGTGGTGCCAGGAAATGAAGAGGAATAAAGACAAGTTGAAACACACACACACACACACACACACACACAAGTACCTGCACACCCATACCCATACACACGCACACACATCACACAGGCATCCATATACACACCGCCGTACATACACACATGCACACACATACTCACATGCTCACACCCCCACACAGGCGTGTGTGTGCACGCATGCACATGCACACATATGGCTGTAATAAGAAGCATCAAGGCATTTATGAACCGATCTTGGTTTTGTACAATCACACACGTGGGTGTGTCCATAAAGAAATGAGAAAGCGCAGCACAGGAGGGTGGCTGTGGCTTACAACAATCTATCAGGTATTTTATAATGAGCTCCAGGAGCTGCCAACCCACAGAAATGAAAAATGTTTAAGGGAATGGAAGTGGTGATTACTTCTTCGATCATTCCACACCATCTGCACGTATAAACGGCTGAAGCCGGCATGTAGAAGCTGCTTGTGCTAGAAAAGCATGGACTCCTCCGGCAGGTCCACGAGTAACTGAAGCAGAATAAATAAAGTTCTGGCATCTCTCTCCACCTTCACTTTGGAACTGTCTGGCTCCTTTACTTTGGCTGAAGGCACAGAGATAAGTCATTGTCCTAAACCACAGTCACTTTGGATCCTCGGAGGACCAGAGCCTCCCAGGATTAGCCACATACAGATGAGGGCGTTACCCTTGCAGGCAGGCTACCCCTGGAGCAGAAGAGATCATCCTGCAGGGATCAGATGGATCCCCTTATGTGTTAAGATAAGAACTACGTGGAAACTGAAGAGCTAGAGGTGGAGCCGTGGTCAAGGAGACCAGGAGAGCTGACCAGGGCCCCGCCCAGTTCTCCCTCTATTGAAGCCTAAAGCTCACGTCAGCCCTTCGGAGACAGACTTGGGTCTCTGGACTCCTTTATCTGCTCCTCTCCCAAGGTGGGCACATTAAACAGACCTCTTTCCTCTGCCTGTCACCATCTCTTTTATTGGCATGTCGTGACAAGTAGCTGAGCATAGCCTGTTGGGGCTGCTGGAGCCAGGCTTCTGCCTTCAAAGATCTGGGTAACACTCTCACACTGCAGCCCATAAATGTGTACAGTTACAATGGACCGATTAAAAGGAAAACCCTTTTAACTGATATCAGGAAGGAGGGAGAAAGAGCGATCACCCTGACAAATCCGGTCCTTAATGATATGGTAAGTGCAAGGCAAGCTGCCCCGTGTCTATGCCAGCAAATCCCAGCCGGAGTTCTATTAGAGCAGATCACCCCCCCCCCCCCTTACGTCCTGATTCAATAGAGTGAGGGGTCACTGCTGCTCGACAAGCATGGGTTTATTATCAGGAATCTACAGCTGTGGAAACAAAGGGGCAAGTGTTATTTAAAAGAAGGAGACAGGCTTATATATGAACAAATAGAGCAGGCAGGTAAACACACACTGCACTATTTCTATCAGTCAGTTCCAGGGCTTGGGAACGGACGCAGAGGGACGAAGGGCAATCGGTATCAGTTCTGGCTACTAATTTTGCCTCTTTGTGGACATAGAATTATATATTTGAGTTGGTTGTTTCACTGGTACAAACATTATTTTTGCAACTTAAAAACCATTAATAAGGAAAATTAGGTGGGTTTACTTATGAGTTAGTTGGATAGATAGTAGAAATACCAGAAAAATGGACAGAAGGGAAAAGGAAAGAGGAGAGAGAAGGAGAGGTTAGAGGGGACTGAAAGGGGGAGAAGAGGGAATAGGAGGAGATAGAGGGGACAGGAGAGAGGGGAGGATCAAGGTTGGGGGAAGGGAGGAGAGAGAAAGGCACCATGGGAAGGCAGGCCAGCAGCTATTGGGAACTTGCTTGCTCTCCTACCTCCTTCAGCTGGACACCGTCCTGGGTGGCGTGGAAGCTCTGGCTGAGCTCATCTACTTCTTTTTCGAAAAGGGCACGGACTTCACTGAAGCCTGAGCTCACCGGCCCCATCAGCTCCTCCAGAATGGATGCCAGGAATGGCTGCACACTCTCCCCACAGGTCTTCTCAGCCGGCTGAGCCACCATTGCTGAGGAAGGAGAAGGTCAAAAGGAAGCATGACTTAGGACAAAATTAGATTCAGAGGCCACACCGCAGCTAAATGGCCCCACGGGCAAGTTCAGATGGGCAGAGCGGACTAGCATAATGGATCCTTTGCCAGCATCCACCAGGCTGGAAACCCACTGAGCGCTTTGAGACCTAGGGTGTCTCCACGATGTCTCCCTCCCCGAGCGCCATCCTGCCCTGGGAAGAATGGAGTTCTCTGTTTGATCTCCACAAATGTGCAATGGCCAAATTCACTCCCCACCGTCATCGTCACAGATGAACACTTTGTCATCTAAGATAGAATTTATCAGTTTTCATTCATTTCTCTGAATACTAACTCAGTGTAACTCCACCACCTTCTACTACCAAAGAGACCTTTTAAAAATCCAAATACAGCCTCCGGCAAATGGCACCAGGTTCCATTCAGATACACACACACACACACACACACACTTAGGAAATCATAGGAGGGATGAAAACAATCAATCTCACTATCATCCCACCCTCTAGAGACAGACACTGTTTTTGATCCTGGCTCTGTGAAGCTGAGCAGGGCAGGGAACCTGCATGGTTTGGGTGCAGGGCACATCCTCCTGACCACCCAGGTTCAGAAGCAGGGCCATGGTGGTAGAGGAGTAGCACAATGCACGGACTGGGAAGGCCAGCTTGGGAAAGTTCAGTGGGTCACATAGCTCTGTCACATTATCACAGACCCAAAAGGGAGGAGCCAACGGCCTTGGCTGCCCAGCTGTTCCACTTTCCATATAGAAACAGGAGAAAGATGACTTTCCCAACGTCAAGACTAATGTGCAAATGGAGGATTGCAACTCAGAACTGTGTTTAGGTTATTCTGGACGTGGCATTGCTGTTGTATTCATGGACTCACTGCACACGGTTACCCGCTCAAGACCTGCACAGGGGCCAGCAAGATGGTTCAGTGGGTGAAGACGCTTCCTGCCAAGTCTGATGTCCTGAGGTGACCCCCAAGACCCGCATGGCAGAAAGAGAGAACTGACTCCTGGAAGATGTTCTTTGACCTCCACACATGTGAAATGTGCACACACATGTGCAGGCCCATTTGTATGGGTGTATGCGCGCGCGCGCACACACACACACACACACACACACACACACACAAGAAATGGTGTGAAAAAAATAAAAGGCCTCAGAAGACCAGTCAACGTTCTCACAGGTAGCACTGATTGGACTTGGTGATTTACCGAGAAGAGAGAGAGGATGAAGATGGGAGGGGATGTGGAAGGTGGAAGAGGGGAGCTGTGAGTGGGTATAATCAAGATATATTGTATACATGTGTGAAATAATCAAAGAATAAATAAAAGACCCTTTTGATGATAGATTTGAATACGGAACAATTTGAGTTTTGTAAAATTTTAAAGAGGGACTCGTTTGAAACCAAATTGCAGAGGTGCTTGCCAAGAAAATAAACTGTCGGTTAATTAACTGTGAGAGGAACAGTTTGAAAAGCATCTAATTGGAGTTTCGGGATCATCCTGAGCATTGACAACACCCAACGGTGGTCTGGCAGTGCTGGGGATGCCATTTGTGAGGTGAGTAGAGATGCCACATCCCTCTCCCCAGCTTTCCCTGCCTGCTCCTGACTGCCCTGAGCTCCAGCCCCGACTCCACCCCCTCATCCAGTGTCCTTTCACCCCGCCCTTCCTTCCTCCACTCCTGCATGTCAACATCCTCCTCCTCATGTCTTCAGGGTCCAGTTCATAGGGTACATACTTGGGACAGTCTAATGACCCCCACCACCAAACTTCGTGACCTGTGGCCTGAGGGTGTTTCCTTACGGGCAGAGTCAAATTTGAATCCCACATATATACACGGTGCCCTCTTCCAGGTACACAGGGATGAGGCTGCGGTGACTGTGGTGGTGTGACACTAAAATTCAAGAGCCTCCCTGATGTTGGGCAGCTGTGGGGAAGCCTAGACGGCTGGGGCTGCTGAGGCTGGAGTCAGAGCCTGCTGCTCACTAGCCTCGGGGAGTCAGGAATGTTCCTTACCCATAGTCTCAGTTTTCTTATCTGTTAAGCAGAGATCATAGGAGTAATTATTCTTAGGGTTATGGTGAGGAGGAAAGAAGTTTACTATTTTCAGAGTGCTTAGAATAGTTGTGACACTCGAGGAGCACAGGGCTGTGGGCTTTCTCATACTTTCTCATCACCTAATACTAAAGCAGTACCCTCCTGAAGAGGCCCCCAGTTTTCTGAAATGGCCCTTTTTATTCTGGCTTCACTCAGAGCATTTAGCACATTTTCTTTCTGTCTCGGCATCTGTAAAATCTTCATGTCTTCCGTGTGTAAAAGTGTGTTGATCCACAATGATGATTCCACAAGGACTATGGTAAAGCTATTAAGCTGATTAACACCAAGGAAAGATCAACTTTGGAGTACAAACTGTTTAGGTCAGTTTCGAGATGACTAGCTGAGATGATCCAGCCTGATAGACTACTCAAACAAGGACTTGTGACAAGCCCTGAAATTTCCTATTATGTAGAGACTAGACAAATAATACAGGACTTGACAATTAACCTAAATTTTTTCTTTTCAAGATTCCCTAAAGATATCTTCACTCCTAGAAAGCAAAAAGAAAAAGAGAATAAGATATGAGACAGATCATTGAATCTACTCTGAGAAAAAAGATAAAGAAATAATAGGATAAATAGGTAGATCACTGAATCTACAATGGAGAAAAAGGGGAAGATATAAAAATGACAAAAGGTAGACTACTGAATGTATTATGGAAAAAAAAGAGAATATGGATATGATAAGATAAAAAGGGAGATTATGGAATCTACTTTTAAAAAGGAACTACTTGTTTTAAATAGGATAAGTAA
>CABHPP010130292.1:21467-44761 GCA_902168425.1 Peromyscus attwateri | reverse complement strand
CAGGGTCTCTCACTGAACCCGGAGTTCACTGATCTGGCTAGGCTGCCTGGCCAGGGAGCCCAGCAACCCTCTTGTCTCTGTCCCACAGCACCGCAGTTACTGGGGTGCACCACTGCACTAGTTGTTGTTGGTTTCTTTGTTTGTTTGTTTGGTTGGTTGGTTTTTTCCAGACAAGGTTTCTTTATGTAACAGTCCTGGCTGTCCTGGAACTTGCTCTGTAGACCAGGCTGGCCTCAAACTCAGAGATCTGCCAGCCTCTGTCCCCCGAGTGCTGGGACTAAAGGTGTGCGCCACTATCCTCGGCTACTAGCTGTTGTTTTAATGTGGGCGCTGGGAATCCGAACTCACTTCCTCATATCTGAGCTGCAAGCATTTTACTCACTGAGCCGGCTCCCACCTCCCAGCCCCATTTACAAGTTTAAACTAATGATGTAAACATATCAAGAGTGTTTTGGGGTTTGGGGGGAGGGTTTGTTTGGGTTTTTTGTTTTTGTTTTTGTTTTTGCTGTTGTTGTTTTATTTTGTAACAGAACCTCAAATGTCCAGACCCACTCAAACTCACTATGTAGACAAGGATGACTTCGAACTCCTGATGTCCATGCTTCCACCTCCCCAGTTCTGGGATTACACCACACCCTGTTGATTCATCCCTGGGGCTGAACCCAGGACTTTGTTCAATCCAGGCAAGCACTCTACCAGCTGAGATAAACTCCTATTCCCTCAAGAGGATCCTAAGGATCCTGTAGGAAAGGCTGATTGCTGTGGCGTTAGTGACCCTTTTGAAAATTGAACACACGCATTCAGGTCACTCCCACCTGAAGACTGTCGCCCTCTGTCCCTGCTCCAGATAGCCCTTCCAGTGGCTTCTCTCTGATACTCCAGCCCAGGTGACCCCCACTCCTCTCTCTGCCCACAGTGGGGATCTGTCCCCTGCCCTCTGTCCTTGATGTCACCTTGCCATCCACCCTAGCATGCTGTCTGGCCTTCTGTACTTGTGTGAAAAGGAGGTCGATCATCTCCAAGAATGTCCCATGCTGGCTAGGTTAGGGGCCAGCAGCATGTGTCCAGGGGGACCAGGGCAGGTCAGCTCCAGGTTGGGTGATGTTATTTGTAACATAACCAAGCCCATGAAGAAACAGAGAGAGGGGATGTGGGATCATGGCCTGGAACACCTGCACCCTCTATCAGTCCCCTTGTTTGTGTTTACTTGTCTGTTTTTGAGATAGTCTCAATAAGTAGTCCAGGCTGGTCTTGAACTCATGATATAGCCCAGGTTGGCCTCCAACTTGCAGCAATCTTCCAGCCTTGGCCTCCTGAGTGGTAGTATTAACAGGGATGGACAGTTTGTCTGACTGGTTAGTTGCTTCGTGTAGCAGAAGTTGGTTGGTTGAGAAATCACTGTGTAGCCAAGGCTATCCTCCTAATTAATCCTCCTGTTTCTGCAACCCAGGTGCTACAGTTATAGGCATGTACCTCCGCACCCCACTTACATGATTCTTAAAAGTGAATTTTGTTGGAAAAACAATTAGAAAACGGAAAGGCTAAATTAAGGAATGGAAACTACAACCCCTCCATCATTCCCCTTCTCCTGACCCACGGTCAGTTGGATTGACCAGGAAGTCGGACTGACCTTCCCTTCATCAGGTCCCTAGTGATCATCAGCATCATCACTTCGGGTTCCGGGTCAGGACATAGGGTTCTGGAGGGGGAAAGGCCAAAGCTGCTACAGAAAAACAGGTGCACGGTAAGAATTTGGACCCAGTTTCAGTGAAAGATAAGTGTTATCACTCCCTCCACTGGCCCTGGGGTTGGCTGAATCCCTAAGAAAGCAAACTGGTCTTACTAGACCGTGAAGGCGACAATTACCTCCCAGGTGAGAGGCTGTGCGTGCACAGATCGGGTGGTGCAGACAGGCCTCACCCTTACAGAGAGCGAGTTATTAAGAAGCACCAGGAATCTCAGCAGGTTGCTTCTTGCTCTTTACATTTCTGGACACCTTACTTCCCTTTAATTCAACCTTTCCACTGTGGGGAGCAGATACTGAGGCCCAAGGCCAAGGAAGCCTCCATATAGAAATGTTCATCGTGAAGGATGAGGCGCCAAGTGGTTAAGACAACGGGCCATTAGAAATGTTCATGGCGACGTGAAGTGGGAATGGTAAAAAAACTAGAGGTGGCCTACATGTCTGACGCTAAGAGAGTTACTACAAAAATCGAGAGAGAGAGAGAGTCAGTGAGACGGCTCAGCAAGCCATGTACTGCCTGGCGACCTTGGCTCAGTTCCCCAGGACCCACAGAGGAGAGCCGACTCTCATAAACTGTTCTCCAAACTCCAAAGTTCGATGACACAAGCGTGCGCACACACACATTATAAATGAATGTAATAAAAATTTAACCGCGTGTGGTGCTGCTTGCTTTTGATACTTGGGAATCAGAGGCAGGTGGATTTCTACAAGTTTAAGACCAGCCTGATCTATGTAGTGGGTTTCATTAGGTAAGCCAGAGCTAGCTCAGTGGGAGAGCATTTGCCTACCTAGTCCAAGGCCCTCAGTTAGTTCCTGAACCATCGTGGGATATATCTCCAGTCACTCAAAATAGCAACCTCATCCCTCCTAATGTTCTACTGTGGACGCAGAACAACTTTTGGTTGTTGGATTTTCTTTTTGTTGTTGTTTGTCTTGGTTTGGTTTTTGGTTTTGGTTTTTTTCAAGACAGGATTTCTCTCCGTGTAGCCCTGGCTGCCCTAGAACTCCATCTGTGTAGACCATGCTGGCCTCAAACTTGGAGATCCGCCTGCCTCTGCCTCCCCAGTGCTGGGATTAAAGGCATTCAACACCATGGCCTGGTTTGGTTGTTGTTGTTTTAGGTTTTTTTCCCCCCTCTTTTTGTTATTCTTTTAAATGTGTATGGGTGTTTTATGTGCATGTATATGTGCACACCATGTTCATGCAGTGCTCATAGGGGCCAGAAGAGGAAGTCAGATGCCCTGGGACAGGAGTTCTAGATGGTCATGAGCTGCCATGTAGATGCCAGGAATTAAACCTGGATCTTCTGAAAGATAGTGCCGACTATTCTAATTATATTCTGATACTAGCCTGCTCTTAACTGCTGAGTCAACTCCCCAACCCCTGTGATTTTTTTTTTTTTTTTTGAGATAGGCTGTCACATAGCACAGGCTGGCCTAAAATTCACTATGTAGTCAAGGCTAGTCTTGAAGTCTTTATCCTCCTGATTCTGCATCTCAAGTGCGGAGGTCACAGGCATGGATCACACCTGGACTTAGTTTTGTTTTGAGACAAGGTCCTGTGTAGCCTGAGGTGGTCTTGAACTCATCCTACAGCCTCAAGAATGACTTTAAACTCCTGGGCTTTTTGCCTCTTATGTCTAGAGCCCTTGGAATACCACCCTCACGATGCTTATTTTTAAACAAACCTGGTAGGTCTAGATTGCTGTGCATTTGGCATGGAGGGGAAACTGAGGCTCAAGCCCAGGGCTTTGCACTAGCTAGGCCTCCACTCTGCCTCTGAGCCCCAGCCCTATTGCCTGTTATTTTTAACTGGTATAGAACTCTGTAATAGACACATACGCATTTCTCCTGCCAGTGAACGTCCGGAATAAGCAAGTAATGCATGCTTGATGTGTGTGGGTGTTTACCAAAAGTTCTCTAGAAGATAGGGAGAAAGGAGGGGAACACCGAGCTCCGGCCTGCCCCATCGCCTCCCTCCCTGCACTCCCAACATCCCCCTATTAGAGGACATCCCCCAAGATGGTCTCATTGCTGTAAATGTTGCAAGCACAGTTCTGGGAGTGTGAACAGAGGGATGAAGTCGGGCCTCGGAGTGGACCTGCCACAGCCATGGAACTGACCTGGAAGGGCTCGCCTGATGAGCCGGCTTGAGGGGGTTATGCTCTGCAACAAAAAAGAATCTGCTGGTGGCCAACTTTTGTAAGAAGATAGATTTATTTTAGTTAATGTGTACCAGTGTTCTGCCTGAGTGTGTGTGTGTGTGTGTGTGTGTGTGTGTGTGTGTGTGTGTGCCTGCCTGTGTTTGCGGAGGTTAGAGGAAGGCATCAGATCCCTTGCGACTAGGGTTACAAATAGGTGTGGAAGATGGTCAGCATTTAAAGTCGTTTGCTGTAATCTATGGAGAGTAATTGTGAGAGGGAGGGAGGGACAGAGGGAGAGAGAGAAAGTAAGAAAGAGGAGAAGAAAGAGTTGGAAGCATCTTATATTTGCAACCTTAATTGATTGAATATTTATTTAAAACTTGTAGTTGGAGACAGCATCTTAATGTGTGGACCAGGCTATCCTGGAATTCTCCATTCTTCTGAGGGTTGGAATTACAGGAATGCAACACTAGACTTTGTTTTAAAAGTAGCTAATTCTGTTGTAAAAATGGATCACGGGTGTGCCAAGGGTGTAGTTTGACTAATCACTCTAAGGTGTGTTCCCTAGAAACCAAGAATTCCACATGGGTGTGATGTCATGTGCCTGTAATCTCAGCAGTAAACAAACTGAGGCAGGAGGATCACTGCAAGTTTCAGGCCAGCCTGGGCTACAGGACGTGAGTCGCAGTCTCAATAAATAATAAATAGGGCCAGGCAGTGGTGGTGCACGCCTTTAATCCCAGCACACGCGGGAGGCAGAGGCAGATGGATCGCTGTGAGTTCGAGGCCAGCCTGGTCTACAAATCAAACTCCAGGTCAGCCAGGACTGTTACACAGAGAAACTCTGTCTCAAAAGACCCAAAATGAATAGATAATAAGTAGAGTTAGGAATGTATTTCAGGGCCGGGCGGTGGTGGTGCACGACTTTAATCCCAGCACTCGGGAGGCAGAGCCAGGCGGATCTCTGTGAGTTCGAGGTCAGCCTGGTCTCCAAAGCAAGTTCCAGGAAAGGTGCAAAGCTACACAGAGAAACTCTATCTCGAAAAACCAGAAAAAAAAAAAAAAGGAATGTATTTCAGTTTATGGGGTGCCTGCCTGGTATGCAGGAGTTTCCCTGTCCAGCCCCAGCTTTCCCTGACCAAAGCCACATGATATCCTAAAACAACACTCCTAGAAGGTAAAAGCAGGAGGGTCAGGAGTTCCAGGCCAGCTTTAGCTACCTAGAAGGCTTGCGGCTAGCCTCAGTCACATGAAACCCCTATCTTACAAATCAATCAGTCAATCAATTAACCAACTAAACAACCAACCTTGGTCTGCCGCTTCCTGGATCCTCCCCCCTGCAAAAGCTGAGGGCGCACAGCCTGACCTTTGTTCCCCACACATGGTATTTTTGGCTGTTAGGCTGGGGTGAGCGGGTCCAGGGTGCTTAGGGAAGCGACTCCAATGCTTTCTGGCCACTGCCCCACTCCTCCGCGCCCCCATATTGCACAAGACTCAGGGCCCTGGAGCCCTGGGCCATGCTCATCCGCTTTCGAAATTACAACTGTGTGCAACCCCGGTCGCCTGCGCTGCAGGTTTGCTGAGAAAGAGGATGAGAAACCTCACCCGTGGGTGGTGGGTTACCCTGGCCAGAGCGGGAGCATCCTCACTGCCTAGGTGGCAGCCCCCGGGCCTGAGTTAGGTCACACTTTCGCACAGGCGGCCAAGGCACATGTATACTAGTGCCCTTGGGAAGGGTGTGAGTTGTCCAGCTAGCGAGCGGCAGCTGGAGTACTGGGTTGCTGATGTTCAGGTCATCCGCACCCTATGCATTTGCACACACCACTCCTGTCCTCGGGGCCGCTCTTTCCGGGGCCACCTGCTCCTTGAAAGCCATCTGCTTCAAGGGACGGCCTCTCTCCCAACTGTTCAGGTCTTCCTCCCTGGGAAGTAATCCTGCTCGGGCCAGCGTGGTCCAGTTAGTTCTACTGGGCTTCCCAACCTTGGAAGAAGTCTCCTCCCTCAGCCTTCAATTCCCTCATCAGGAAAGTGGAGCTGAGGCGGGAAAGATACTTCAGGAAAATTAAGAGCACTGGGGAAGGTAAAGAGGCCTCTCCCCTCAAGTGAAGAATTGTGGCTTCCAGGGTGGAGACACTTGCCCCAAAGGCCTGGTGACCTGGGTTTGACTCCTGGAACCTACTCCACGAAGCTGTCCCCTCCCGCTAGCCCTTCCACTAAATATCTATTTATTTATTTATTATTTTGTTTCATATGTATGAGCGTTATATCTATTTATTTATTTATTATTTTGTTTCATATGTATGAGCGTTTAACCTGTGCATATGTCTGCATACCACTTGAATGCCTGGTGCCCTCAGAGGTTGGAAGAGGGCATCTGATCCCCCTGGAACTAGAGTCGCCATGTTGGTGCTGAGAATCAAACCCAGGTCCTCTGGAAGAGCAGCCAGAGCTCTTAACCACTGAGCCATCTCTCCAGCCCCTAAATATATATAGCTTGTAATTAAAATAAAAGAATTCCCAGCAGCCATGTTGGGTAGCTCACAATCACCTGTAACTCCAGCTCCATGGGGATCATGGACGTCTACACGCATGCACACATATCTACATGAATACACACGCCCATACAGATAATTAAAAATAATAAAAAGGAATCTCAAAAAAAATTTTTTTAAAAAAAAGAAACTGGAAAAAGAAAAAAAAAAAAGAATCTCAAGAAAAAGAAAGCAGGTTTGGACCAGGTACATTGTGGTGGGTACTTGCCCAGCATACATGTGGCCCTGGGTTCTAACCCCTGTATTACAAGAAATGAGCAAAGCTCCCCCCATAGGCAGAGCACCCCATTACTGACCATCTAAAGGAAATAAGGTCCCTGGAGTGGGGACACAGGGAGACCAGGACAGAGGAGGAGTCCTCCCCACTGGAGAGAGGGCTCAGAGGAGAGGCGGGCAGACCAGGGCAGGAGGGAGGGAAAGAGGCTCGTGAGACAGGTCGGATTCTAGGCAGAGTACAGATCAAGGACCCTGAGGAATGGATCTCAGTCTGTGTGTCTGTCCCCACTCCCGCTACAGAGACTAGGTCTCACTTTGTAACCCAGATTGGCCTAAACTTGCTGTGTAGACCAAGCTGGCTTTGAACTCACAGAAACCCACTTGCCTCTCTCTCCCAAGTGCTGAGATTATGGGGATGCACTTCCACATCTGGCTAAGATGGGGTCCCTCACTGAGCCTGGAACTGACTGTTGTTTTCAGCCAGATAGGCAGGGCATCCTGTGTCTGCCTGCCTCTAGCTCTGGGGTTCAAGGTTGGAAACAGTCTGGCTTTTACGTGTGTTTAAAGGCCAACTTGGGCTACACAATGAGTTCCAGGAAAGCCAGGTCTAAATAGAAAGACCCTGACTCAAAACAATCAATCGAAGTCATCAAGATGGCTCAGTAGGTAAAGCCAATTGCCACACAAGCCTGGTGAACTGGGCTCCATCCCCGGAACCCACATAAAGGTGGATGAGAGAATAGACCCTACAGAATTGTCCTCTAACCTCCATTCATGTGCCGTGGAATCCTTTTAGTTAGGGTTACTATTGCTTTGATGAAACACCATGACCAAAAGCAAGTTGGGGAGGAAAGGGTTTATTTATTTATGTATTTATTTATTTATTTATTTATTTATTTATTTATTTATTTATTTTGTTTTTCGAGACAGGGTTTCCCTGTGTAGCTTTGCGCCTTTCCTGGGACTCACTTGGTAGCCCAGGCTGGCCTCGAACTCACAGAGACCCTCCTGGCTCTGCCTCCCAAGTGCTGGGATTAAAGGCGTGCGCCACCACCGCCCAGCGAGGAAAGGGTTTATTTGGCTTACACTTCCATGTCACTGTTCATCACTGGAGGAATCAGGACAGGAACTCTAGCAGGGCAGGAATCTAGAGGCAGGAGCTGATGCAGAGGCCATGGAGGAGTGCTACTTACTGTCTTGCCCAACCTGCTTTCTTATAGAACCCTGGACCACCAGCTCAGGGACATCACCATCCACCATCAGCTGGGCCTTCCCCATCAATCACTAAGCAAGAAAATGCCCTCCAAGCTTGCCTCCTGATCTTATGGAGACAATTTCTTAATTGAGGTTCCCTCCTCTTAGATTTTTAGATGACTTCAGCTTGTTGATATAAAACTAGCCAGCACAAGAATGTTCGTACATACACATGCACACTAATAAACAGATAAGTTAATCGATACATTCATGAATTAAAAAGGAAAGAGGTTGTGGGGCAGTGGTGGCACACCCTTTAATCCCAGCACTTGGGAAGCAGAGGCATTTCTGTGAGTTTGATGCTAGCCTGGTCTATAGAACGAGTTCCAGGATAGCCAGGGTTGTTACACAGAAAAATCCTGTCTCTAAAAGTCAAAAAAAAAAAAAAAAAGGTGAAGAAGAGATGAATAGATGTGTGGCTGCCTCCGTCCTCTGTTGCTTTTACCTGTACTTGGGTCTGTGGGCAAGGCTAGCTAGCTGTTCATCTACTGAGAGGTTCCTACATTTATGACCAATTCATTTATTTTTTTTTCTCTATATTATTTGGGTCATTATACTGATTTTTTTTTTAATGGCATGTAGCTAAATCTCACATAGCTAAGGCTAGCCTTGGTTTCTGATCTTCTTGCCTTAGCTTCTGAGGTACTGTGGGATTACAGGTCTAAGCCATCATGCTTGGCTAGTGTACACACACACACACACACACACACACACACACCCTGGTTTTTTTTTGTTTGTTTGTTTGTTTTTGTTTTTTGGGTTTTTTGGTTTTTTTGGTTTTTGTTTTGTTTTGTTTTGTTTTTTGAGACAGGATCACACTTTGTAATCCTAGCTGACCTGGAACTCACTATGTAGATCGAGCTGGCCTTGAACTTGCATTGATCATCCTGAGTGCTGATAACAGGTGTCTAGCTTATCTTTTTTTTTTTTTTTTCATTATCAGGGATTGAACCCAAAGCTTTGCACATACTAGGCAAGCTCTGAACCATTAAGTCACTCCCCACCCCGTGTCATTTTTGTGTTAGACTGAGTCTCACTGTGTATCTTAGAGTGAGTGGAACTTTCTATATAGTGTAAGCCCCCCTATTGATGGCATTACAGGTGTGTGTTGCTGGGCCTAAATTCTTTGGTGTTTTTTTTTAAACAATATTTTTTGAAATTATAATATAATATATAATATAATTACATAATTTCCTCCTTATGGCCTCTTTTTTAATTGATTACACATATATTCCTAAACACATAACTATAACTTGCTCAGTCAGTATAATGTGATTTGTATGTATATGATTTCTGGGCTGACCATTTGGTATTAGATAACCAATTAGGGGTCTCTTCCCTGGGGGAACAACCGTTTCTCCTGCTCTCAGAACTCCTCAGTTGCCTGTGGTTCTTGGTCTAGGACTGAGGTCTCCGCCGTCCATGTTTGCACACCATTTCTCCAGGTCTTGTTTAGGCAGACATGTAGGTGAGACTTCATGGGTTTAACTGCTCTGAAGTTTCTAGGAGACACAATCTCACAGCAAACTCCCTGATGCTCTTTCCACTCCGTCTTCCACAGTGATCCCCGCGCAGGCACAGGAGTGCTCTGAAGATGGATCGTTGGGAATGGGAACCGTCCGATCTCTTGTTCTCCTTGTTTTGGTTGGCTGTGGGTTCCTATAATGGTTTTGCTTCTTCTTCCTTTTTTTTTTTTTTTTTTAGTTTCTTTTTGAGACAGGGCCTCACTATGTAGTCCTGGCTGTCTTGGAACTTGCTATGTACAGCAGGCTTTGTGAGTACTGCTGTACTGCGACACTGCCTCTGACTCTGCCTCCCAAGTGCTGGGATTCAGGGTGTGTGCCACTATGTCCACTAGTCTTACTTCTTTTAAAAAAGAAAATTGTTGCCAGGTGGTGGTGGTGGTGGTGGTGGCGGCGGCGGCGGCGGCGGCGGCGGCGGCGGCGGCGGCGGCGCATGCCTTTAATCCCAGCACTCGGGAGGCAGAGGCAGGCGGATCTTTGTGAGTTCCAGGCCAGCCTGGTCTACAGAGCGAGATCCAGGAAAGGCGCAAAGCTACACAGAGAAACCCTGTCTTGAAAGACCAAGAAAATTGTTTTATTGTGTGTGTGTGTGTGTGTGTGTGTGTGTTGGGAGTGCTTGTGTGGCGTTAATTTGCAGAAGAAATTGGGAGCTGGTTCTCTGTTTCTACCATGTGGGCTCCCGGATGAACTCAGGATGTCAGGCTCGGAGACAAATGTCTTTACCCGTTGAGCCGTGTCCCTGGTCCTGTACTAATTTTTTATTCATGCTTTCAAAACATGGTGGTGTGCTGGTTTGGAATCTCAGTACTCAGGAGGTGAAGACAGGAGGACCAGAAGTTCAAGGCCAGACAGAGAGAGCTGGAGGCCAGCCCGGGCCTCCACTAAGAGTCCTATTTACGGGGCTGGAGAGAGGGCACAGCGCTGAAGAGCTCATACTGCACTTGCAGAGGACCTTTGTTTGGTTCCCAAAACCCACATAGCAGCTTACAACCTCATCTGTAAGCCCAGTTCCAGGGGATCTGTTGCTGCCTTCTTGTCTCTGTAAGCTCTTGCATATGTGTGCTGCACACACACACACACACACACACACACACACACACACACACATTTTTAAAAAGCAGTTTTTGAAAAACTGAAAAACAAACAGCAAACAAAAACCCCAAACTGAGTTGGATGTGGTGATGCACTCAGGAGGGGGAGGCAGGAGGATTGCCTCAAGTTTGAAGAGGATTGGACTGCATTGGAGTACCAGACCACTGTGGGCTACATAGCAAAAGGCAAAAAGCAGAACAAAATAAAACAGCAATAAAATTCCAAATAAACACCCACCCCCAACAACAAAACAAAACTCTCAGCTGTGGGTCTTATTATGTTGTTGATTTTACAGTGAGGCTCTCCCCTTAGAGGCCCTAGAACCCTCTCCACAACACTGACAAAAAGCCTTTTCTTCATTGGAAAAGAGGCTACTGTTGGGGAATATTCTTTTAAGGTGGGTTACTTTTGTTTATGTTGCATTTGTTGAACTCTGTGAAGCTGTGTTACTGTGCCTGTCTAAAACACCTGATGGTCTAATAAAGAACTGAACAGACAATAGCAAGGCAGGAGAAAGGATAGGCAGGGCTGGCAGGCTGAGAGAATAAATAGGAGGAGAAATCTGGGAGGAAGGAGAGAGAGAAAGTGGAGTCAGAGAAGGAGGAGGACTCCAGGGGCCAGGCACCCAGCTGCACAGCCAACCACAGAGGTAAGAGTGAAAGTAAGAAGTACAGAAGTAAGAGAATGAGAAGCCCAGAGGCAAAAGATAGTCAGGATAATTTAAATTAAGGAAAGCTGGCAAGAAACAAGCCAAGCTAAGGCCAGGGGCATTCATAATTAAGAATAAGCCTCTGTGTATGATTTATTTGGGAGCTGGGTTGCTGGCCCCCAAAAGAACAAAAACAAACAACCATTTGGCGTACCAGCTTGGGGCTCTCAAATTTCCATAGGGCCCGAGAAAGCTTGAAAAGTAGAAAAAAAAAAAAAGATACGGCTCCTTTAAGAGGTGCAGCTGCTCAGCCAGCAGTACTAAATAAGAATGATAAACAAAGTAAAAACCTCCTGTGGCAGCTCCGGCACCAGCTTCCATAGCTAGGAAGGTTGAATGCAGTTCCTGGTCAGACAAACCTCTGACCCCGTTTTAGGCTTGGCCTTCATGACCCAAAAAGCAGGTCGAGCCAGCTGAGAGCCGCATTCGGAGGATCCAGGTGTACCTTATCAGTCTAAGGTTTGCTTGTATGGTCAAAAAAGACTAGAGATACACAGTGAAAGAGATTCAGACGGAAAAACCTCTAAACAGGTTATAGTGTGTTTAACAGTGTGGGTAGGCTTAAGAAAAGGAAAAGGGTATAGTCCTAGGAAAAAATGAATAAGTTTATAAAGTCTCTAAAGAGAAAGTAAAAGAAAAAAAGTCACATAAGATGGGCAATACACAGGAAGTCTGGATCCTGTGTGTTATTGTGCTGATTTTGAATTTTTTGATTGTGGAAAAGCAAAGGACAGCAAAGAGACCGGGAATTGAAAGAGGGACTGTTGAAATGAATCAGCCTGTGTACTTTAGGAATGCCTTAACTTTTAAAAAGTCAAAAAATAGATTTGCCCATTGGAAATCAAAAACGCTTTGGAGTTTTGTTCCCACAGGAGATGAGAAGCTGTGGAGTCCTTCAGGGTTAATATGGACCAGGTGAGACCTCCTGAACCTTGACAGATGGTATCTAACAGCAAAGCTTACTGCTGATCTTCCCAAGACTTGGCCATTATCTCAAATTTTCTCTCTGGGACCCTGAACAGACAGCAGGAAGAAGTATAGAGAAAACTCTACCCACATTCCTATGAATTGAGGGGTATGGGTGGCTTTTGGTTATTTGGTGGGTTACGGATGTTTGTTATCATTTAGGAGAATATAGTATATTCACAAATTTAAAGTTATTTTTATTGCACTGTATATATGTTTCTACTCTTCTTTTTAGACAAACAGCTCATAATTAAAAATTGCAGACTTTGTGACAACATATAGATAAAGGTTTGTTACAATAAATTGACACTCGGAATTAAGAATAACAAAATTTGGGCTGGAGAGATGGCTCAGAGGTTAAGAGCACTGGCTGTTCTTCCAGAGGTTCTGAATTCAAGTCCTAGCAACCACATGGTGGCTCACAACCATCCGTAATGAGATCTGGTGCCCTCTTCTGGCCTGCAGGCAAACATGCCACAGAACACTGTATACATAATAAATAAATAAATCTTAAAAAAAACAAACAAACAAACAAACTACATAGAGACACCCTGTCTCGAAAAAACAAAACAAAAAAAGAATAACAAAATTTTATTTATTCACAGACTTGAAGCTGTGTGCTTTGTTTAGGGGTGGTCAATTTTGATGAGTAATTTAGATTTACAGAGATGACAGTCACTTGGTTACGTCTAAGTCCTGTCTGTCAAATTATGTTCTTAGGCACGAGCCTGTAACCTTAGTACCCGGGGCACCGAGGCAGGATTACTAGTTTGAAGCCAACCTGAAATACACAGAATCTGTTTCAAATACACACACACACACACACACACACACACACACACACACACACACTCACATAAGCATGCACACATCCGGTACTCCTTGATAGACAGAATGCAGGCAACTTGACTCCACCAAGTTTAGAGTGGTGTCTGAATATAGGCTTGCCTCCACAGGCACCCGGCTCAAACCTGTAAAGGCCTACTTTGAAAAGTAACAGTGACTTTGTGATTAACAACAGTACCAATTCTTATTAAAAAATTAACGACTTTGGGAACTTTTAGGGTAGTTTTAGGTTTCTGTGGTTTGGGCACACCCAGAACTTCTTCATAGTTTGCATCATTCCCTGTGCCCAGCGACCAACTGTGAGCATTCGATCTGAATTCTGATTTTCAGGGCCATCTTTCTCAAAATGTTCCACAGAGCCACAGAGTTTACAGTCACCACCAGCAGCAGCATAGACTCCTTTGGGATTATCAGGGCAGGACCTGGACAGGTGCCCCATTTCTCCACAGACAAAACGCTTTGCAAAAGGAAATTCACCGAGAGCAGGGTCTACGCTGGCTCTGCTCTTGGTGATCTTGGCTCTGTGGACCCAAAGCAGTAACAAACGCCAGTGCCCATGTCCTGACTCTGTAGTGCAGCCTGGCAATCAGCCACTCCGTGGCCAGGTCTTCTACAGTGGAAACACATCATTGCGTCTTTCTTTTCTGCTTGTCTTTTTAACCGGCTTCCTGCCCGTCGACTGTCTTTAAGGCCACTGAAATTTCTTCCCGTACTTCCTGGCTGTCTGTCGCTATTAACTCTCCATTGTGAAGCATCTGCGAGTTCTATTTTAGGTATTCCACGAATCCATTCACAGCTTCATTTAAGTCCTTCTTTTTCTTTTTGTTCTTTTTATGTTTTGCTTGAGGTGCATCATTTTTAAGGGACAGCCTACTGATTTGATGCTTTGGAAGGTTTTGGTCTGCGCTCTCTGAAGACCCCTTCTTCATATCTTCCCATGATGTCGCAGACAAGGGTCTGTTAATATTCGAGGTAGTCACTCTAGCCCATCTGGTCATGGTTTCAGCAGAGATACTTTACCAATCCCATGTGAATCCTCCAGAGCAGCTGAGACAGCAAGCCAGAGAAGCCCGGCCCCGGATGGGGGCGTGGCCTTGGAGACCAGGCTGTTACTACTCTTGTCTAAAGGATTTTTGTATATTGATAAAAATGTAAGGTTATTTTTGTTACAACATATTGTATGTATGTTTCTATTTTTGTTTGAGGTATTGTGTCTATGTAGTTCATTTGGAAATGTAGGGTGACGTTCTAGTTTTTGAAAGCTATTATTATAAATTATATAGGCTAATCAGGAAACATAGGTTAGTGGTTAGTCATTTATAACAATCAAAATTGTAGATATGTTAGGTACACTTTCCAGATCATATACAGATATATTTTAGATAGATAGATAGTCTTCAAACCTTTCAAATACCTATAGAATATGGCATTTAAAATGTTTTTATTTATTTATTTATTTATTTATTTATTTATTTATTTATTTATTGGTTTTTCGAGACAGGGTTTCTCTGTGTAGCTTTGTGCCTGTCCTGGAACTCACTTTGGAGACCATGCTGGCCTCAAACTCACAGAGATCCGCCTGCCTCTGCCTCCCGAATGCTGGGATTAAAGGCGTGCGCCACCACCGCCTGGCTAAAATGTTTTATTAACTAAGGTTTTTTCATAACAATGAGACACATTTGCTCCTGGCAGCACCAATTTATATCAGAGAAGATGATGAGCATTGAAGAAATTCTTTATGGAGTTTGTTTTCCTTGTGGCAAGGTTAGCCACTGGACAAAGAAACTGTTCTTGCCTTTGACTGCTGACAATGTGCTGTGCAGACTGGACGTGCAGGACACACAGGAAAAAGACAGTTGAACTTTGCAGGACAGTCCAAAATTTCTACTTCATAGAAAAGTTTGCCAGATATTCTGGGCCTATAGGCTAAAGATGGATGCCCCAACATTGCAGAGGAACTTTGGGTGACTCTCCAGGCAGCCAAATGTCTCTGTTGTTAGATAATATTACATCCTTCTGGGTCTTTGATGGAGTTGAAGACTAGTTATAGTTGCAGTTTTCCTTAGGTATGATAGACAGTAAATTACGTGTAAAACTTTGGATTCACTAAGATAGATAATACATTATTTTCTCTGAATATGCTAACTACAAATGGACAGAATATTGTGAATGTAATCCTTACTTAGTAATTGTTATTGTATATAGTCTTACTATGTTTAAGTTAAAAACCTTTACTTTTATTTCAACAAAAAGGGGGAAATGTTGGGGAATATTATTTTAAGGTGTGTTACTTATGTTTATGTTGCATTTGTTTAACTCTGTGAAGCTGTGTTACTGTGCCTGTCTAAAACACCTGATGGTCTAATAAAGAACTGAACAGCCAATAGTGAGGCAGGAGAGAGAAATAGGTGGGGCTGGCAGGCAGAGAGGATAAAGAGAAGGAGAAATCTAGGAGGTGAGGGGAGAGAGAAAGAGGAGCCAGAGAAGGAGGAGGACTCCAGGGGCCAGGCACCCAGCTACACAGCAAGCCACGGAGTAAGAGTAAGATTTACAGAAGTAAGAGAATGGGAAAAGCCCAAAGGGAAAAGATAGGACAATTTAAGGAAAGCTGGCTAGAAACAAGCCAAGCTAAGGCTGGGCATTCATAATTAAGAATTAGCCTCTGTGTGTGATTTGTTTGAGAGCTGAGTGGCAGGGCCCCCAAAAGAGACAAACAACAACAGGCTACTGTGGGTCAAGCTCACGGAACCAAGCAGGAAGCCAGGCTGTGACCCTAACCAGGGCTGGCAAATTCCTTTCCTACAGAAGCTGTAGACAATTCCTACCCCTCCTCCTAAGGTCTCAAGGACAAACAGATTCCACCAGAATTCACTCTGGGGAACTAATGAACTCACTCGGCTTGCTTACTGAGCTATGAGCCACAGGTTGTGAGCAGGAGCCTGGGGAACCGGAAGCAGCCTCACCGGATGCCAACATGGATGATGGCGACTATCTCATGGCTTCGTAGATGGAGCCCCTGCCCTAGCACCTTCCGAAGGCCAGTGCAGTTGGGACAGAATAGCACACAACTGGCTGCTCTGCCCTCTCTCTAGGAGGGAATCAAAGCCGGCTGGGATGGTCTTCCGCAAGGGGCACAGCTGGTCTGATGAGGACGATGACGACTCGGCTCCGGGGATGGTCTGTACAACAGTTGATGGGACCGTGTGGCCAGACTCCGGCTTACTGTGGGAACGAGGACACTCTTAAGTGACAGTGGCTTTGTTTCACGTTTGCCTTTTCAGGGTTTCTCACCTGCGATCCTGATCTCCATGAGAGCGCTGTGGTGTGCACCCTCGCACATAGGAAGTAAATGGGAAGGCGTGTCCATCCTACATGCTCTTGAACCCGAGCCTGAGCCCATGCCATGGTTTCTCTTGCTCTGTTTCCCTATTGGTATATTACTATTACTATTGTGTGGTGCTGAGGATCGAACCCAGGGCTTTGCTCATGCTATGTGAATGCTTTCCTACCGAGCTATGTATGCTTCAGCCCTTTCTTTGGGATTTTTCTAATGATTTGATAGTCACAACTGAAGCACTTTGCCTGTGTGCCAGGTAGGGGAAGACCACTGTCCCCAGGACAGACTTGTGAACTGGTTAGGGTTAGAGTTGAACTTGCTTTTTGTTTAGGGAGCAGTATTTTCACCCGAAACAAAGACCATCAGACAAACTATGATTATTAATATTTGAAAGCCAAGTGTGAATGTGGTGGGGCACAGCTTGTAATCATAGACTTGGGAAGGGGAGGCAACAGTCAGGAGTTAGAGGTCATCCTTGGTTCCATATCAGATTTGAGGCCAACCTGAGATACATGAGACCCATTTTTTAAAAAGCTAAAATACACACACACACACACACACACACACACACACACACACACACACACACACGCATATACATATACATACAAATTTAAAACCGGGTTGTAGTTCAGCATACTGGTATTTGCCTATACTCTCAACACTCAGGAGATGGAAACAGGAGAATCAGAAGTTCAAGGCCAGTCTCAGCTATGTAGAGAGTTTGAGGCTAGCTTTGGCTACCTGAGACAGTCTCAAAATAACATGAAAGTAGGGTTGAACCGCGACCTATCTGGTGGGAGCGTGTTGAGGACGCTGCTGCTCTCTGGTGGGCACTTTTAGCATAGCATCGAAGAAGTGAAGGCGCGGCACTTGCTCTTCTGACCACCAGAGGGCAGAAAAACACAATAGTCACTGCGTGGATCCTCCCCACCGCTTGTGAGCAAGGACTCACTACCCAGTTGGAGTGATCGCCCCACAGCAAGAGCATCCTCTCTGGGAAGGGGTGCAGCCCTGATTCCCCGACTCCCAACCCCGCAGTGTCTAAGGAGGAGCCGAACGAGGCACAGCAGCCAGGCAAGCTTGTGGATGTCAACCCTGAGCAAAGCTGTTCCTGGCACTGGGAAACGACAACATCTAAGTAAAAATTTTGGCCTTTAGTATGTGCTTAATAAAATCACTCACTCATATAATCAAGAGAACTTACCGGGATACCTGGTGCCAAGCTTGGTTCGTGTGTCTCTGATCCCAGCACTGGGGATTCTGAGGCAGGAGGATGACCCGAAGTTTGAGGCCAGCTTAGGGTACAGAAAAATCTGTCAAAAAGAAGAAAGAGGTAGCAACAGCCACCAAGGTGCTATCCTAGTCTCTTAAGGGATGGGACTTCTAACCCAGTCGGGGAGACAGATAAAAACTCTAAGAAAACTCAAGAGACCAAGTTTGGTTAGAGCCCGTGCTGGGGGGCGGGGCGAGGGGGCGGGGCGAGGGGGCGGGTAGTACGGGCGTTTGCTGAGGGCAGAGGAGGTGTAGTTTAACAGGTTGCCAGGGAAGGAGAGCGGGGCAGAGGGAGTTTCAGGATGGAAGGCCTGGGGATGGGAAGGACTCTAGAAGGGAAGGAAGGAGGCCCATTTGGTAGGAAAACAGACCCCTCGTCACCCCCATCCCACCCACCCTACCCCACTACCCACTCCCGCCCCCATGAGAAGCAATAAGCACTGACTCATCTCCACCACCATTCACTAAAACTAAGTCAGTTTGTGCGGACCGACCATTTGCTGCTGTTTGTCGCTGGTTTATTTTTTTTTTTGAGACAGTGTCTCTCTCTGTAGCCCAGGTGGGTCTCACACTTGTGGCAGGCCTTCCGCCTCAGCCTGGGTCCTAGGATGACAGGTGTGTGCCAACATACCCAGCTTGGGCAGTCTGGTGTTGAGACATGAGAACTGTCCATATTTATGGGGTGTGGTGTAACTAGGCTTGGGTTTGGGGTGGCTCGGTTTTCCGTTTTGTTGTTGGCAGTAGTGGTAGGTTTTGGGGGGACCTTGGGGGGGCATTATTGGAGATTGAACCTAGGGGGCCTATGTCTTAGCTACTGTGACAAATGCAGCCATCAACACTGGCATTCGGAGGCCTATTTTACTGCAATGATTTTGTGTCCGGCCGTGGGAGGGCTAAACTGGCTAGATGTTGACGCCGGGATGGAGTCAGGAAGTCATTGAACGCTGGAGCGGATGTGGACAGTCTGACTGCTGGGTGAGAAAAGACGACGTAAGGACCAAAGTGTGAGTCGGAGCTCCTGAGCCAGCCACGTGGCGTGTGACGGAGAGCTTGGAAGGGAGCTGACAGACCTTCCTGGTGTGTTTTTCCCACTCTCACCAGAGGATGTAAAGTCCTGGCTTTGGAGATGGAGGAAGAGGCTGGGAACCAGGGCCACGGGGGCCTGTAGAAACGGGGTGAGGTGGGGAACCACTTCTCCCCGAGAGGAAGCCCTGGGGCTCCTCTACTCCCATCAAGAGAGGCTCCTGGGGGCTTCTGGCTTCTAGGACTGTAAGATTCCGGCTCGTGTTGCTAAGATTTTAGCTTTGTGTAGCTCATGCAGCCAAGAAGCCCGTGACTGCTCCTTGCAGTGGCAGCAGAAAACAAAGCCGGGAGCAGGCCCAGAGCCACTTATCCTCTGGCCACACTGCTTAGGCCCAAGAGGCTTGGTGGCTTCCTGTAAAGAATGCTTCGGACAGTACACTGCGGTCTCACCGCAACCCTCCAGCCCCCAGGGGACTTCCTGGTTTCGGACTGAGTCTCCACCAACAAGGCCCAGCTGCCTGCCCTGGACAGTCAGGCTGGGTCCTCTCAAGTGGCTCTTCTTCCGCCAGCCCAGTTCAACATGGCTTGCCTCCACCACCCATTGCTGGGAACAAGAAGAAAACAGCTTTGGTGCACGCACTCGAGAGGCCAGACCTGCGTGGTAGGCAGCACAGATCTCGAGCCTGTGTGGTCTGAGGTGTCGCTGGGTAGTCTGGGGTGTCACTGGGTACCCCTGCAAGCACTAGACTGCAAGGGAGGGCAGGCTTGTTCTTCTTCTGTCTCTGACAGAGTACACAATGAGGCACCAAGGCACTGGTCACAGCAGGTGCCTTTGTGGCCTTTGTCCTGTGTCCCTGAAATGACTGTGGATGCTGAGGGCTCTTTATCTATGTAAAAAAGTGGGTGGCTCTCCACTCTCCTGTCTTTGGTTACCTCCCCATTGAAGGGAAGAGACTCTGTGAACAAGGCTACTACTTAGAAAAGAAAGCATTTAGTCTGGGCTCACGGCTCCAGAAGGTTAGAGTCCATGATGGTCCTGGCAGGGAGCATGGCAGCGGTCAGGCAAGCATGGTGCCAGAGCAGTAGCTGAGATGTGAGCCATATGTGACTCACAAGCAGGAGGCAGAGAAAACTAACTGGAATGGCATAGGCTTTTTAAAACTCAAAGCCCCACCCCCACCCCCAGTGACATGCCTCCTCCAACAAGGCCACACCTCCTAATCCTTCCCAAGCAGTTCTACCAACTGGGGACCAAGCATTCAAACACACGGGCTAGGTGGACTGTTCTCATTCAAACCACCGCACTGTCCCAAGACTTTTCTCCAAATCTGGGGACACTTGATGACCCCCTCTGCAGGAACAGCCTGGGTCTGGTTCAGCACTGAGTCCAGGAGGGTAGGGGCAGCCCAGCCTCCAGCCAAGTGATGGGCCCTTATGGGGTGCTTCTGGCATGAGACACAGTGACCTCAAGCACACCTGCCACTTTAGTTTTCCTCTTTCCTGTTTCGCTACCTCCTCTGTCCCTGCTTTCTGAAAACACTGCCTCCGAACCCCAACTCCTGCACCCAATCCTCATCTCAGGCTCTGCAATCCGGGAAGCCCAAGCCAAAATACTCAAGAGTGAGAGCAACCCAAATCTGGGTGGTAAGTACGGGAGAGAGAGAGAGAGAGAGAGAGAGAGAGAGAGAGAGAGAGAACAGCTCTTACATCCAACAAAGCCACTCCTATTCAATACAAGGATGGGGCATGAGTTCAGATCACACAAGACCAGAGACACTGACGAGGGAATGCAGCCATGAAATGTGCTTGGGTCTTAGACAGGGAGGTGGGGAGACACTCTGGGAGATGAGCTAAAGATATTGGGGTGAGCCGGATGTGATGGCGCACGCCTTTAGTCCCAGCACTCAGGAGGCAGAGCCAGGCGGATCTCTGTGAGTTCGAGGCCAGCCTGGTCTACAGAGTGATATACAGGACAGGCACCACAACTTCACAGAGAAACCCTGTCTTGAAACCGCCCCCTCCCAAAAAAAAGATATTGGGGTGAACTGAAGCTATGTAGGTCACATGGGCTTATTAAAATCATATAAAAGAAAATAGGCCCAAGAACTAATTGGACACACCAGACCAAGTAAAGGTTGTAACTCTCTCAGCTGACCCCATAGAGCAGTGGCTCTCAACCTGTGGGTGGTGACCCCTTTTCGGGGTGAATGACCTTTCCACAGAGGTCAGATATCAAATATCCTGCATATCAGATATTTACATTGTGATTCATGACAGTAGCAAAATGACAGTGATGAAGTAGCAACGAAAATAATTTTGTGGTTGGGGGTCACCACAGCACGAGGAAATGGATTAAGCACGTCCGTCCTTGTTTCAAGCATGTATTTAAGGGTCTCGGCATTAGGAAAAATGACAACCACTGCCATAGAGATGAACACACATGGCTTCACACCATTTTCCTTCTGACACCTGGTGCGTGCATCAAGGACCGAGGACCCCCTGACTCGGCTCCATCTCCTGCCGTTGTCTGTCTGTCCACCTAGTCACCGTCTCTGGGCCTGACCAGCTCTGTGGTCCCTGCTCTGGACCCTTTCATGGCTCAGCTGAATTCCGCAGCTTCGTTCTCAAACCTGACTCCATGACTCCAGCTGCAGCATCCTAGTTCAATTCCTTATCTGTGCAGATACTTTCTCAGCCCACTTCTGAAGCCTCAGGAACTCTGACTTGTATTCATTCTGTACCCCAGTGTGTGTGTGTGTGTGTGTGTGTGTGTGTGTGTGTGTGCGCGCGCGCGTGTGTGTGGTGTGTAGATATGTTTATTATGTGCTGTGTGCTGAGAGCTCTAATAAGTGATTAAAAGACTGGAAAAGATGCTTCATTTGCCAGTTTACCAGGGTAGGTGGATTATACAACAATTGGCTGTCACAGAAACCGCTAAACATTGTGAATTGATTGTTCTCAACAAATTCTGGTATTGTGTGATGACATACGCATGTCCGTCCGTGTATCAAGCGCAGTGTACTCATAGCATTAGCTTTGTTCTTCGAGTCATGCATGCATGCGTGTGTGTGTGTGTGTGTGTGTGTGAACAACTGTGAGGCTACACTATATTCTTTTCTTTTAAACATTTTCATTATTTTTCTAAATGCACGTGGGTGTTTTGTCTGTGTGTTTGTGCACCACGTGGATGCAGTGTCCAAGGAGGCCAGAAGAGGGCGCTGGATCCCCTGGAACTGGGGTTACAGATGGTTGTGAGCTGCCATGTGGATGCTGGGAGTCAAACTGGGGTCTTCTGTGTTCTTAACCACTGAACCATCCAGCCCTTCTTTCCTTTTTTCTATCTTTTGTCTTTTCCTCCTTCCCTTCTTTTTATTTTATTTTATGTTTATTTATTGGTTTCTCACTTTTTTTTAAAATGCATGTAAGTACTCCCTGATTTCCTCTGGTTAAAATTTTTCAAGACAATTCCATCAAGCTCGGCCAACTGGAGACTCATCTGGCTTGCCCATCCTGTGAAGGGCCCCACTGACAGCCTAGTTTTTTTGTTTGTTTGTTTGTTTGTTTGTTTTGTTTTTTTGTTTTGTTTTTCGAGACAGGGTTTCTCTGTGTAGCTTTGCGCCTTTCCTGGAACTCACTTGGTAGCCCAGGCTGGCCTCAAACTCACAGAGATCCGCCTGCCTCTGCCTCCCGAGTGCTGGGATTAAAGGCGTGCACCATCAACACCCGGCGACAGCCTAGGTTTTAAACTGACCATTAAACTTGCCTTTGATTTTGTCAGCCTTGGCCATCATCACCTGGATAGATGTGTGGTCCTTGGCACCAATGATGTGGTTGGTTGCTCAGGGAGCATTTCCACAGCATGCACAGATACTTATGAACTCACTGGGTGCCTTAAGGATATTGAGACTGAGCCTGCTCACTTCAGGTCCAGTGTGAGGGCAGAAATCGATTTATCTTATTTTTATTTGTGTGTATATGTGTGTGTGTGAGACTGTGGGTTTGCGCCTGTGACTGCAGGGCTCATGGAGGCCAGAAGAGGGCGCTGTGTCTCCTGGAGTTGGAGTTAGGTGTTTGTGAGGTGTCCAATGTGGGTCTGAGAACCAAAATTGGATCCTCTGTAAGAGCAGCATGTGTCCTAACTGCTGAGCCATCTCTCCAGTTTGTTCTGTCCCTCCTTCCTTCCCTCCCTCCCTCCCTCCACTCCTTCTTTTCTTCTTCTTGAGATACAGTTTCACTATGTGGTCAAGGAAAGCTTTGAACTCCTGATTCTCTTGCCTTCAGCTCTCAAGTGCTAGGATCACAAGTGTGCATTACCATGCCTGGCCTGAAGGGGGCATCAAATTCCAGGTCCTCCCGCTTCTTCCTCCTCAGCCATTGCCTCCCTGAATGGCATACCACAACCAACATTTGTTTCTTTGTGACAGAGTCTCACTCTATAGCCTAGACTCACTTCAAACTCATGGTGATCCTCCTGCCTCAGTTCCTCAAATGCTGGCATCACAGGCACGCACCCCCACACCCATTCAAGTTCTCAGGACACGGAAAGGGGGCAGGAGAGACATGTGCAAAGCTGCTACCCCAGGGGACCTGGAGTTATGCAAAGCGGTTACAGGA
>CABHPP010130292.1:0-21367 GCA_902168425.1 Peromyscus attwateri | reverse complement strand
CTTTTCTTTTCTTTTCTTTTCTTTTCTTTTCTTTTCTTTTCTTTTCTCTTTCCTTCCTTCCTTCCTTCCTTCCTTCCTTCCTTCCTTCCTTCCTTCCTTCCTTCCTTCCTTCCTTCCTTTCTTTCTTTTTGGTTTTTCGAGACAGGGTTTCTCTGTGTAGTTTTGGTGCCTGTCCTAGATCTCGCTCTGTAGACCAGGCTGGCCTTGAACTCACAGAGATCCACCTGGCTCTGCCTCCCGAGTGCTGGGATTAAAGGCGTGCGCCGCCGCCGCCGCCGCCGCCGCCGCCGCCGCCGCCGCCGCCACCACCACCACCACCACCACCACCACCACCCGGCTTCTTTTCTTTTCTTTTTTTATGACACGGGTGTCACTATTTATCTCTGACTGTCCTGGAACTCCCTCTGTAGACCAGGTTAACCTCAAACTCACAGGGATCTGTGGCCATCACACTTAGTTGTTTACACTTCTTACCCTGATCTCAGCTGTGCGTGTGTGATGCTACTGTTGGTCTCATTTAGGTTTCTGTTGCTGTGATAAACACTATGACCAAAACTCAGCATCTCCAGGCAATGATAGTCCACCACTGAAGGAAGTCAAAGCAGGAACTCGAGCAGGGCAGGAACCTCGGAGACAGAAACTTAGAGGCCGTGGAGGGGTGCTGCTTACCGGCTTGCTCCCCATGACTTACTCAGCCTGCTTTCTTATAGAATCCAGGACCACCAGCCCAGGGTGGCACCACCCACAATATACTAGGCCCTGCTACATCAAGTACCACAGGCCCATCTGGTGGGGACATTTTCTCAATTGGTCTTCTCTCTTCCAAAGTGACTCTAGCATGTGTTAAGTTGACATCTTGGAGTGGCTGGTTACCTCTAGGGACACGTTTTTAGCATGAGACTTGTTGGGTTCAAACAGTGTCTCTGGGAGCTTAGCCCTTCCAGCCCACCCACAGTTAGCAAAGGCAGCCATGACAGTCGTCTCACCCGGGGCCCTATCAGTCATTTCTCCAGCCTGGAGGTGGCTAAGGATAGTCCCAGCAAGTCCCTCCTGAGATAACACTGGCTTCTGTGGGAAGGAAAGCTCATTCCCTCCTCGGCCAGCTTTTGCAAAAACAGCAGCCCCATTCTTCAGGCTATCCTGCTTCCCAGGATTCTTGTTTGTTTGTTTGTTTGTTTGTTTGTTTTGTTTTGTTTTTGTTTTTCGAGACAGGGTTTCTCTGTGTAGCTTTGCGCCTTTCCTGGAACTCACTCTGTAGCCCAGGCTGGCCTTGAACTCACAGAGATCGCCTGCCTCTGCCTCCCAAGTGCTGGGATTAAAGGCGTGCGCCACCACCGCCCGGCCCCAGGATGTTTTAAAGACAAGAATCCTTACAAATGGAAAGCACAGATCGTGTGTCAAGATAGTCTCTCGGGGAGGACAGAGTCTCAGAAGAGGGGGTGGCTTTGTCATTTGTATCTGGAGCTGTGGTTCTCAACCTTCCTAGTGCTGCAACCCTTCAATACAGTTCTTCATGCTGTGGTGATCCCCAACCATAAAATTATTTTCGTTGCTATTTCATAACTGTCATTTTGCTACTGTTATGAATCATAATGCAAATATCTGATATACAGGATATATGATATATGACCCCCGTGAAAAGGTATTTTTTGACCTCCAAGGGGTCACCACCCACAGGTTGAGAACCACTGACTCTGGCACAACATGCAAAAGAGAGCATACCACCCATGCCTGGTAGAAGCCATGTCTGTGACCTTGGTCCAGGGTTTTGGGTGTTTTTTTGTTTGTTTGTTTGTTTTGTATGAAATGCGCTCTCACTATGTGGCCCTGGCTATCCTGGAACTCTCTCTGTAGACCAGGCTGGCCTCAGACTCACAGAGGTCCACCTGCCTCCCATGGGATTAAAGGTGTGCACCACCATGCCAGCTGGCCAACCCATGGTCATCTTTCTCTGCCCTAATCACCAGTTCCCTGTAATTCAGAAGCCTGGCTACCCCTAGACTATAATCTCCAGTAGACACATAGGTGTCCATTCGAGTGACCAAGAGTGCAGAGCCCACTAAAGGCAGCTCAGGCTCTAAGCACAGGCCATCGTCCAGTGGGTTAGTTACAGAAGTGCCTGGCCGTCTTTGCATGGTCCTCTCAGCTCTTGTCAGGACACTCAAGTGTGAGGCATGGGAGGGAGCTGCCTGTGCCTGGGCTATGTCTGACCATGGCTACAGAACCTTTTAACATGCTGCAGTGGCATGTGGCCTGCTACCACGGCCTCCTTCTCCACAGCCAAGGAGATAGATACTCTTCTACCATTTAGAACAAAGAGGGGCTCCCAATGCCAGAAGCATGACCACAGTCAGCAGGACTGTGTGCCCCTCCTCAATTCCTTGTGACATTCTGAGAACCATGGTCTCTGTGGCTTGGTTTTTCTTTGGATGACATCTTTGGAAGCCATTCATACTGACTTTTTGGAGAGAGGTTGGGAACACACTGTGGTCTCCAGGCTGACTAAGTTTGCCCTGAGGGTCTCGAGAAAGGCACAGAGGGTAGGATCTCTTAAGTGGTGCTGTGGAGTCTTTCTTGGCGACAAGCTATGTAGGCTCCCTGAGGCCTACTTGAGAGTCAGCCTGAGACTTGTTCACAATCCACCCTAGCCCCACCCTTACTGCCTAAGGGGAGCCACCTCCTGTCTCAGGGACTTAGGGAGCATGACACTATCTGATGTAGAGATCACGGTCCTATCTCCCTGTTGTGGGGAGAAGGAGCTGATGCTTAAGTCACACAGCTACTTAAGCTGTCAGAGCCAGGGCTGGGGCAGACTCGCCTATGTCCGGGTCTTTTCACTCCAATGTCCTTCGAGCGCTTCACTCAGCCCTGTCAGGAGTCAGGCATCGATCTAATCAGGGAGGTAGTGGCATGGGATGGTCTAAAGCCAAGAGGAAGCAGGCAGTGCCATGCCAAGCTATGGCTTGCCTGGATCCCATGTGAGGACAGGTTCGCCCATGGGACATATTCTAGAAACATTCAGGGAGGGGAGAAAGGTGCAAGCTGACTCTGAACACCCGCCGAGCAGCGTGTTCACAGAAGCTAGAGAGGCAGAGGGGCCGCTGGCAAGTCAACCCGGCTCTTGGTTTCAACCCTGAAGCAGGTGTGGCAGCACACACTTGTAATCCCAGCTCTGGGAACGGGGAGGCAGGAGGATCAGAAGCAACCTGTGCTCCAGGACTAGAATAGTCCACACTTGTGGTTTTCTTTTTTTTATTGTTTTTGTTTTTGTTTTTGCTTTTGTTTTGAGACAGCAACTCACTGTAGCTCTGGCTATCCTGGGACTCACTATGTAAACCAGGCTTCTCTTGGAACTCTCAGAGATCTGCCTGCCTCTGCTACCCGAGTGCTGGAATAAAAGGTGTGCGCCATGATGCCCAGTTCACACTTGGCTTAAGACTCTACCACTGCTGTCTTGAAGTTCTTTCTTCCTTTTTTTTTTTTTTTTTTTGGTTTTTTTAGACAGGGTTTCTCTGTAGCTTTGGAGCCTGTCCTGGACTAGTTCTGTAGACCAGGCTGGCCTCAAACTCACAGAGATCTACCTGCCTCTGCCTCCCAAGTGCTGGGATTAAAGGTGTGCACTGCCGCCACCACCACCCGGCTGAAGTTCTTAACAATTTGTAGAGAGACAGACCTTCATTCTTTGTGCTGAGCCTCATGAATTACTCAGCCAGGTCTGGATGTTTGGATGAAGGAATGAACAACCAATGTCTCTGTACATTTGCTTATGCTGGTCCCTCTGCCCAAAGTCTTGCCCTCTCCTCATTGTGATCTTTGCATAAGAAGCTCTCATGAAAGCACAGCATTATGGGCAGGATTGGGGTAGCCCCAGCTAGCACATAGTCAGGGATACCCAATAGCGGGTACCAAAACCTGCCAGCATCTCTCCCAGGAAAGCCTTCCGTGGCATCCCTGAAGGAGTTCTGTTCCTGGGCCACTACACAGTGATGACAGCTGCATCACACTCTGGGTCAGGTATCATGTACCTACAATCATCTCTGGGGTGGAATTTGTGATTACCACATCTTACAGGTGGGGAAACTGAGGCACAGAAATCTGTAGCCAGTAGGGGCCAAACTGGCCTCCAAGTCTGCACCCCTGGGATGGCTATTCTTGGTTGTCAACTTCACTACATCTGGCATTAACTCCCCAAAGTGGAGGGCACACCTGCACGAGATTTCTGCTTAATTTGAAGTGGGAGGGTCTACGTCCAATCCGGATCTTTGAGGAAGGGAGGCCCACTTTCACTCTGGACTTTGAGGCTGGAAGACATACCTTTAATCAAGACTTTTGACCCAGATCTAAGCTGGGCCGTACATACGTTCTGCGTGAGGTCTACGTAAGGACAGGGAAGCAGGAAGCTTTTGCTCTTTACCCATTTGTCATCAACTTGCTAGCAAGTCCATTCCTTCATTAGCATCAGAGACTACTTCTTGGGGATTCCGGCATACAGTGAAGACCAGCTGAGACATCCAGCCTTGTGGACTGAGCAAGCCAGTAAGCAGCACCCCTCTATGGCCTCGGCATCAGCTCCTGACTCCAGGTCCCTGCCCTGTTTGAGTTCCTGTCCTGACTTCCTTAAATGATGAACGGTATAATAT
This sequence comes from Peromyscus attwateri, assembly GCA_902168425.1. NCBI lineage: Eukaryota > Metazoa > Chordata > Mammalia > Rodentia > Cricetidae > Peromyscus > Peromyscus attwateri. The sequence continues at coordinate 16,727 of CABHPP010130292.1, read as the reverse complement.
GGAAGTGTGAGCCAAATAAACTTTCCTCCCCCAAGTCGCTTTGATCATGGTGTTTCAATCATAGCAACAGAAACCCCATGACAACCCCTCCCCCACCTCACCCATCTCTTGGCTCCTCGGTAACTAAGCCCATCCTGGAGGCTCCATTCCCCACGAACGTCAAAGGCTTTGGGAATCCTTAGGTCTACTTTCCTCAAGCAAAAGCTTAGAGTATCTAGGGCTAAGGATATGCCCTTGGAAGCTGGGCCTGGCAGCACAGGCCTGTAATCTCAGCACTTGAGAGGTAGGAGCAAGAACTTAGGAGTTCAAAGCTGTCCTGGTTACACAGGGAGTTTGAGGCCAGCCTGGTCTACATGACACCCTGTCTCAAAAGACCAGAAAAGACAGAGGCCATGAAGATGGTTCAGTAGTAAAGAGCATGGACTGCACTTGAAGATGACCCACGTTCAGCTATGAAAGGCGTAGGCCACCCCATCCAGCTTGGAACTTTCAGAGTGTAAACAATATTACTTTTTTGAAAAGGAGCTGGTCTAGTGCTGGGCTTCCGGTCTTTTCCAAATCATCCTCTCCCTCTTCTTCCCTATATCCAACCCAGCCCAGGCTCTGATGACTCCATCTCTCACATTTCCCACTGCCACACCCTCCCACCCAATGCAGGAGAGCTCACCCTGGTGGTGAAGACAGGGGAGAGCTGACAGGCTGACCAACCCTGCAACTACCCAGGCCCAGGACCAGGATTAAGTATTGCCCCATCCCAACAAACACCCCAACTGTGATCTGCTGGAGCACGTGAAAGGACTGGTCCTGAAGACCCAAAGCTGCAGGATCTCCATGACACAGGGCAACAACAGGATATCCAAGAGGAGTCCCAGTGAGGGCCAGTATTGATAATGTAGCAGAAGCCACAGGCCTCAAACCAAACCAATGACTCAAGGCAATGAACATTTGCACATAAAGATAATATGGATTTTAAAAAAAAGGATTCTGGATCCCCTGAGATACAACCGAACCACACCCCCCTCCTCCATCACAGCTCCCTCTTGGTTCGGCTAACGTCACACTTCAGCCCAAACAGGTAGTCTTGAGGGCAACTTGTGCTTGCTTATTTTGCTTTGAAGAAGAGTCTCACGTGCCAAGGCTGACCTTGAACTCTTAGCATCTCATCTTCCCCGGTGCTAGCATCTCATCTTCCCCGGTGCTAGCATCTCAGGGGTACACCAATATACCCAGTTTATGTGGTTCTGGAGGTTGAGCCCAGGGCTTTGGCATGCTAGGTAAGCACTCTACCAACTGAGCTGTATTCCCAGCTGCACATTTAGTTTTTGAGGTTCTGGAGACTGAATGCAGGGTATTGTACCATGCATGCTAGGTGAGTACTCTACTGTGCCTCCAGCCCTTGAAGAACATTTTTTTTTGAGACAAGGTCTCAGGTAGTCCAGACTAACCTTGAACTTTCTGTGTAGTCAAGGTTGGTCTTGAACTCCCCGCTCCTCCTATTTCTACGAGAGTGCTAGGATTACAGGTTTGGGATATCACTGTAGCTCAGGTCCTGCTCCGCCCAGCAGTCCCTGCCTTCCTCCAGTCCTGCCCTCCCTGCCCCTACCCCGGTGGTCAGTCACTTATAAAATAATCATTCAGAGGCTTAATATTAATTATCAACTGTATGGCTTATGGCAGGCCTCTTGCTAGCTAGCTCTCATAGTTTAACTCAACCCATAACTGTTAATCTATGCATCGTCACGTGTTCCGTGGCTTTACCTGCATCCCATTACATGTTGCTCCTAGGATGGCAGTCTGGCATCTCTCTCCTCTCCTTTCTTCTCTCCGTATATCTGCTTGGATTTCCCACCTTGCCATATAGGCCAACGCAGCTTTATTCGTCAACCAATCAGAGCAATGCATATTCACAGCATACGGAAAGACATCCCACAGCATATCATGTCTAGGATCCTTAAAGAAAATTTCAAACACACACAGAATGTGTGGTCCAGTGAGTGTAGTGGACCTTCCCTCAGCTTCAGTTATCACCTCATGGCCTGTTAAATTTCAGCCACACAACTGCTCCCCAACAAGTGTTTGGAAGAACACCTGGCCTGCTTCGTGCATCATTTCAACTGTGTTCAGGATCTAATTCCTAAGATAAGAACTCTTTTTTTTTTTTCAAGACAGGGTTTCTCTGTGTAGTTTCAGCTCTGTAGACCAGGCTGGCCTCGAACTCACAGAGATCCACCTGGCTCTGCCTCCCGAATGCTGGGATTAAAGTCGTGCACCACCGCCGCCCGTCTAAGATAAGGACTCTTTACCAAACCAGAGTCAGCATGCACTATCACACCCATCCATTTTGTAATCTATCCTGAAATGGTTGAAAACTCCATCAGATGTTACAGCCCACCAAATCATCCTATTGATCTTTAAAAGTAAGTTTTTGTTCTTGAGTCATTTAACCAGTATGTGGTTAAAAGTTAAAACACCATGTAGTGAATAGGGCAGTGAGTGCCTCTTGGGAGGTGTGTGTGTGTGTGTGTGTGTGTGTGTGTGTGTGTGTGTGGTCTTTTCAGATCATTCCAACCCTGACACAGAAGCACATTCTCTTCCCATCCAGCACCTGGGCAGGGTGTTCGGATCTGCTCATGAGGACACCAAGGCAACAGACAGCTATAAAGCCTGAAATCATTACAGTCCAGCAGGGCATGGACCGTAACTCCAGGGTGACTGAGGCAAGAGGACCACACATCCAAGGCCTGCCTGGATCACAAGTAGAGTTCAAAATTCAAAGCCAGTCCGAGCAACTTAGTAAGAGCCTGTCTCCAAAATTAAAGAAGGTAGGGGCTGGGTAAGTCAGCAAGATGGCTCAGTGGTTTAAGGCGCTTGCCACCAAACCTGATGACCTGAGTTGGATCCCTAGAACTCACATATGAAAGAAGAGAACTGACTACCCTAAGTTGTCTTCTGACCTCTACACTTGTGGTGTGGCTTGTGTGTGCATGCACACTAAATACATGAATGTAATTTGAAAAAAAATTTAAAAACCCTAAATAAGAGAACTCTACCAGACCTTTAAAGATTTATTTATTTTTATTTGTGTGTGTGCCTGTGTGAGTTTGTGTGTTCCACAAACATGCGGGAGCCCATAAAGGCCAGAAGAGGGTGTCAGATCCTGGGGAGCAGGAGTTTCAGGAAGTGGTGAGCTGCCTGGTGTAAGTGCTAGGAACTGAACTCCAAACCTCTGCAAGAATTAGTATTATTATTTTTTAAAGTCTGGTGGAGGGACTGGAGAGACAGTTCAGTAATTAAGACTGCATCCGCATCAGGTGGGCTGTAACTTCAGATCTAGGGGATCTGGCACCCTCTTCTGGCCTCCTTGGGAACATGCACCCACGTGTGGCATACACACATAAATAAAAAAATTTTTACTTAAAGTTTTTTTTTTTTTGAGACAGGATTTCTCTGTACCCCTGCCATTCTGGAACTCACTCTGTAGATCAGGCTGGCCTTGAACACATAAGAGATCCACCTGCCTCTGCCTCCCCAGTGCTGGGATTAAGGGCGTGCTCCACTCCTGTCCAGCAAAAAAACAATATTTTTTTTAAATTTAAAAAGTGAAAAATAAAGGGGAGGTAGATTAGTGACAGTGTACCTGGCTGACCTGTGAGAGACCTCACACTGAAATCAAACAAACAAACAAAGATAACCTTCCCAACACAATGCCTGGAAACTTCCTTTCCTGTTTCTTTTCATCTGTTTCCTGTTTCCCCTCTCTCTCTAATCCCCCCTCCTCTCTCCTCTGCAATTTTTATTTGGTGGTGGTTGTGAAGCCTGTGTCTGTCTTCCACAGATTTTTCCAGAGACTGGATGATGTTAGCCGGGCTGTGGTGGGAGATGTCTGTAACACCAGCACTCAAGAGGCTGAGGCAGAAGAATTGTCACAAACTTGGGACCCTGTCAGGACTAATGAGTGTAGGATCAGCTAGGACAGCATAGCAAGACCCTGTCTCCAGAAACAAATAAGATCTAGGCATGTTGGTACATGGGAGGTAGAGCAGGAAGAGTTCATGGCTAGCCTCAGCAACGTAGCAAATTTGAGGCTAACCTGGGCTAGTAACTCTCTCACAAATGCTTTCGGAGCATGAGCTTTTCCATGTTCACCAGCCCATTTACACTTTGAGGGTTGATCTCCTTTTCTGAATAAAGTCTTCCTATTTCTGCTTTTATTTTTTTAAAGGGTCACTAGGAAAGCAGAGGCAGGGAGGTCTCTATGAGCTTGAGGCCAGCCTGGTCTACATGGTGAGTTCTAGGCCTATCAGGGCTATATAGTAAGACCTTGTCTCAAAAAAAAAAAAAACCAAAGCAAACAAACAAAACAAAATTTAAAACTAGAAGGAACAGAACTGGGCATGGTAGCACTTGCCTTTAATTCCAGGACTCCAGGTAAAGCAGGTGGATCTCTGTGAGTTTGAGGCCAGCTTAGTCTATCTACATAGTGTTCCAGGCTAGCCAGGTCTGCACAATAAAACCCTGTCTCAAAATACAAGGAAGCAAACATGAACAAGAAAATCCAAGCATGCAAACAAACCATGCTACTCACTACCACCAAATGCAATGTTTTTCTGTCCCTTTTATTTCCTTCCTTCCTTCCTTCCTTCCTTCCTTCCTTCCTTCCTTCCTTCCTTTATTTCTTCCTTCTTCTCTTTCATCCTTCCTTCCTTGGCAGTCTTAGTATGTAACCCTGGCTGGCCTGGAACTCAGAGACACACCTACCTCTTGCTGGAATTGAAGGTGCATGCTGCCATGCCCAGCCCATCTTGTGTTTTCTTAAATTAACAGGGTTAATGAGGTGTCTTGCTCCTCCGCCTCGATTACCCTCTTCCTCCTCCCTTTCCACCCCACCCTCCCCCATTCCTCCTTTTTCTATGGTAGCCTGGACCACTGCTCACGCTCCTTTACCCCTTGCTCTATCCACTTATGCCTGACTGGACAGACGATACCTCAGGGTTAGGGATGTTACGTTAGGTGTGGCCATGGGGTTTGCTTTAGCTGTGACACAGGCAGAAGCGTTCAGTGTGTGTGTGTGTGTGTGTGTGTGTGTGTGTGTGTTTTCTCATGTATCTTCTGCTCTTTTTATCTATTTTGAGAAGAGCACATACCAGTGCAGTTACTGATCCATGCAGAATGTGGATCTATGCAAAAGAGACCGGAACTCTCCCAGAGATCCGGTTTGTCCCAAGTTCTGCCATTCCCTGCGTGAAACAGAACCCACCTGCAATCAGAGACCTGGAACTAAGGAAAGTCAATATCTGATGTGATAAGTCACCAAGATTTGGAGAGTGTTACGCAGCTTTGTTGAGCAGTAGCTGACTAAGACATCATTTATCCTTTTGTTCCAAACCCCACCGCAGTGCTAGACTTTAAAAGTGCATATTGACCCATGCCTATACTTTCCTTTGTTTGTTTGGCAGTACCAGGAATGGAACCCACGGCCTCACGTGTGCCAGGCAAATGCTCTGGCACCAACCTGCACCCATCTGCACCCACCCCTGCCCTTCATTATTTGTGCCAGGACATCTGCAGGAGGGGTTTCCTCAAGCATGGTGCTTCTCGAGACCTCTTAGTACCTCTTCTTTCAAAGGGGACAACAGTGGCTTCTTTGCCATGTGCCCAGACTGTTTTTATTTTTTTGAGGCAAGATCTCCCTATATAGCCTTGGCTGTCCTGGAACTTACTATGTAGACCAGGCTGGCCTCAAACTCACAGAGATCCTGTCTCTGCCTCACAAGTGCTACAACTAAAGGTGTGTGCCACTTGTTTTGATTTATTTATTTATAGATTAATTTGATACATTTATCATTATTGTATATATAACATATATTATAATATTATGATGATTATTTATAATTAATTTGATACAAGGTCTTACTATGTATCCCTGGCTGGCCTGGAACTTACTGCAATGCTCCTGCCTCAGCCTTCTGAGGCCTGGGGTTCCAGATGTGAGCCGCCATGCCTAGCTAGTTCTTTCCGTTTTTCAGATAATGGGATGGGAGGGGGAGGGGAGGAAGAGGGGGGAGCCTCTCCTTAGTCGAGTGATACTGTCCACTGATCTTGGAGAGGATTTTAGGATGAAAATTCTTTCAGTGGAGTACTTGGCTTAGACCTTTGCACTCACTGGCAAGTCAGATGCCTTCACTGAAGGCCCAGGCACCAGCTGCCCTGCTATCCCAAAGCCTGGTGAATGAGTGTTTCCCACACCTCCTGAACATTCCAGGTCAGGGCTTCAGCTCAAAGAGCAGGGTGGGTTCAGAGAGCCAGCTGTCACACATTGTGCACATCTGGTGTCCTCTGTGGTCTTGTTCTTGATACTTTTCCTCAGCCTAGATTAGGTACCATGCTTTATCACTTCATTTGTTAAGAGCAGTGGTCCTCAGCCTTCCTAACTCTGTGACCTTTTAATACAGTTCCTCATGTTGTGGTGACCCCCAACCATAAAATTATTTCCAATGCTACTCCATAACTGTAATTTTCTGCTGTTATGAATCATAATATAATGATATTATTTCTGATATTTCTGATGGTCTTAGGCAACCCCTGTGAAAGGTCATTTGTGAAAGGGTCATCCCATAGGTTGAGAACCACTGGTTTGGATATATCTCTGTTTTCACTACTGTCTATAATAAGGTGATGACGTAGGTCTGTCTTGTAAAAATTATTTTGAGACAGGGTCTCATATATTCCAGGCTGGCCTTGAACTCCCTATGGCAGAGAACGACCTTGAACTTCTGATTCTCTTGCCTCCATCTCCCAAGTTCTGGGATTACAGGTGTACACTCAAGTTTTTGTGGTACTGGGGATCGAACCCATAGCTTTGGGTGTGCTAACCAAGCACTCTATCAACTAAGCTACATTTCCAGCCTGACATTTCTAACTTTTGGTCTTTTGTGTACTCTCAAACTTCTGGTTGATAAAATCCAAGATTCCCCGTGTTCCCCAAGGGAAAGCCTTCTGTATGAGGCCAGCAGACAGGGTTTAGTGGATCTCATTGACAGGTTCTTTTTTTTTTTTTTTTTTTAAGGTTTATTGATTTATTATGTATACAGCATATATGACTACAGGCCAGAAGAGGGCACCAGATATCATTGTAGATGGTTGTGAGCCACCATGTGGGTGCTGGGAATTGAACTCAGGACCTCTGGAAGAGCAGTCAGTGCTCTTAACCTCTGAGCTATCTCTGCAGCCCTCATTGACAGGTTCTTAAGGGTGGGTGGGCTAACCTAAAAGACATACTAGGGCTGTGTGTGTGTGTGTGTGTGTGTGTGTGTGTGTGTGTGCGCGCGCGCGCGCGCGCGCGCGCGCAGACTTTCGGGCAGAGTCTATCAGGGATCAATGCAGAAAGAGGAAGCCAGGGAGATCCCCAGAAATGAGCTGGGTCTTAATTTTCTCCACTTCCCGTCTCTCCAACAGGCTGCAGAACACAGGCAGCCAGTGAGGGGTTTCTGCTGAGAGCAAACTGGAGGTCTCACCTCGTAGCGAAGGGCACTTTGATCAGGCCCCTCAGAGTCTACCAACCTTCTAATCAGGGACCTGAGAAGACGGCCCTGGACTGGCCTGGGTCCCACTCCATTCTGTCTGCCTCTTTATCTGCTGCCTCAAGCCTGTGAACTTCTTTTTTGTTTTTTTTTTGTTTTTTTGTTTTTTTGTTGTTTTTCGAGACAGGGTTTCTCTGTGTAGCTTTGCGCCTTTCCTGGAGCTCACTTGGTAGCCCAGGCTGGCCTCGAACTCACAGAGATCCGCCTGCCTCTGCCTCACGAGTGCTGGGATTAAAGGGGTGCACCACCACCGCCCGGCTAAGCCTGTGAACTTCTTTTTCTGACATAAATGTTCAGCATGACAAAGGGGAGCCAAGGACAGATTTGTAAGTTTCTTTTTATTTATGTATTTACTTTTTTAAAAAATTCTCACTTCTCCTTTATAGAAAATTGCCCATTCTATCTAAACCTTACAAGAGCCCATGAGGCCGGACGGTGGTGGCGCACGCCTTTAATCCCAGCACTTGGGAGGCAGAGCCAGGCGGATCTCTGTGAGTTCGAGGCCAGCCTGGGCTAGAGAGTAAGTTCCAGGACAGGCTCCAAAGCTACACAGAGAAACCCTGTCTCGAAAAACCAAAATAATAATAATAATAATAATAATAATAATAATAATAATAATAATAAAAATTTAAAAAATAAAAACAAACAAGAGCCCATGAAATGTCAGGAAGGCTGTCTTAGGCCTGAAATTAGCCGGAGGCAGGGGGCTATGAAGTCCCGGGAAGAAAGCTGGGCAGGACGGCATCAAGGACAGACTAAGTCACCAGGATTGGAACACATAACCTGAGATTCCGCCTGTGTTCCAATTCTGAGCCCTTTACAGCGGTCTTAGCGAAACGGGCCTTTGTACATTCCCAGCACTTCTTTCTACTCAGCTGGCCACCGCCCAAAGCACAGACGCGACATGCCCCCCCACCTCAGGGGTGCCAGCAGTCCAAGGGGCTCTTCAGATAATGCCAAGTAGCTCCAGCTCCCTCTGCGCATCTTGGCTGGGACCATTCCTGCATCTTGCCCCAGGGGGTATGTGAGAAAGCACTAAGGGTACTTCAGTGACCTGTTGCTGCCCAGGGAAGGAGTGCGGTGGCTTTCCGATATCCCCAAGAGTGTCCTTTAGCTTCCTCTGCCACAGAGGAACAGGAAGATCCTTACATTCATCCCTGAGGGTGGGAAACAGCTTGGGGGTGCAGCAGGGTAGCTCTCCCTGCAGCCTCTCCCTGAACTCCCTTTCCTGGGGCTCAGAGCTCCACCCTGCCTGGTCCTCAAGGGTAGGGATCGGAGCAGCCCGGGCGAGTCCCCCGGGACGCGGCCACGTCGGGAACAAAGGCCCGCAGAGGGGTCGTGGAGCGCGAGGCTCCCGGGGGGCGAGGCGGGGGCTACTGCCCTTCCTCCCGGCTCCTCCCTCCTCCCTGCGTCCTCCGCCTCCTCCATCCTCTTGGAAAGGCCGGGTGGGCGGCCGCGCCAACTTCACTGAACGCCCCAAAGTTGCCGGGTGCGCGTGTGGAGTGAGGCGGGGAGAGCGGTGGAGGGGCGCGGGGCTCCCGGAGCCTTGGCTGCCATTCAGGAGGCCGCCGCCGCCCGCTAGCGGGATCGGGGGTCGTGGGCAGGACCGCTCGCCGGCTAGGACACCGCCCGCCTGGCGCCGCTTCCCGCCCAGCGAGGGGACCGGCCCGGCCGCGCCTCCCTCCCCGCACTCGCCGGGGACGCAGAGTGGGTGCTGTAGGGAGCGCAGCCCCAGTATCTTTCGAGCGGAGGGCGCAGTTGGGGGCGGATGCTGCCCGCGCTGGACTCGGGCCTCCGGTGAATCGGATCCGCCCGCCTAGAGGAGGAGGCTCGGCTGGGGTAAGTGGGGCGCCCCGCGTCCCGGCACCGCCTCCTGGGCCCCAGCCGGGAGCCGACCGCATCCCGGAGCGCGCGCCAAACTTTGGGAGAAGAAGGGGACCGGCTGAGGGCGGGAGGGGAGTTCCCTGAACGAGGAAAACCACCCTGCTGCCAGATTCCCATCTGCCTGGTACCCACACCCGGGTCACCGCACGAGCCACAGGCGAGGATCTCAGCACCGTCACGCCGACCACCCTGCACACTCCAAAATGCACGCTTCTGGGAGCGCAGGGTTGGGACTTTTAAACCAGGTTGGGTTTTTGGCTGTCCCCGCAGCTCCTTCCACCATGAAAGGGAGCTCCCGCCCTCCCCCCCCCCCGCCCCCCACCAAACGCCACATCAGGGGACCACTAACTCTCTGTGCTTTGGAAAGTCGTGACTGGGACCCACTGAGGCCCATGAACGGGGAGGTCAGAAGCAGACACCCCGTCTCTCCGGGGCTAGCAGGGGCGGATTCGGTGTGGAAATTCGGTGTCTGGGTGTACGCAGCCCTTCCGGAGCCGAGGTGGGGAGAACGGAGCGGGTGATTCAGAAACTTTTCAGGAGTTCTTCTGGGCTGGGGTCTTTGGGCTGTGAGGAAAAGGCTTCGTGCTGGTGCTGCGCTTGACATCTGCGTGGTGGCGGTGACAGGGCCTTGCAAGGAAGCAGAGACCCTTCCCCCACGGCGGATGTACTTCCTAGGAGGGATTTCCAGGGGAGGTGGGGGGGGGGTCTCAGCAATGGGCCATATATGTGGGGCCATGGATTGAGCTGAGGATCAAAAGTCAGGGCTGTTGGGAAGATGATTGTTCCTTACACCAGGATACTAGTATCCAGTCGTGTCCCACGGATCTTCTTGAGCCTAGTGCAGTGCAGGGCACAGTCTTAGTCAGTGCCTGCCAGAGGGCTGATGGCACCGGTAATGAATGCATTGTGGATTTGGTGTGAGCAGAGCCCAGTTAGCCTCAGCTGAATGAGGAAAAGGCCTGGCTGGCTGAAGGAAGCCCCACCTGGTCTCTTCTGGGAAGAGACAGACCCAAGTGGTATGTCCCACCATGCCTCATGGCTACCTCTCCCTCCCCAGAACAAGAGGAGGAAGGTTCCATTTCAGCATCTGGCTAAGTGGGGATGGAATGGGATTGGAGAGGTTGTCAGCCGTTTGGCAGGCACAGGGAGCTCTGTGGTGGACAGTTATGAGTAGCTCCATTAGTCTCCCCATGCCGTCGCCATGGGGGCAGGTGAGTTAGTGGGAAAGAGGCTAGTGGGCACATGCTGGGATGGAGTCCCTGGGACATGCGGAATTTGGGTCATCTACCCCTGCTGGCTCCTGCTAGCCTGGCTGGAGAAAGGTGGCTACAAGTGTCTAGTAGACTCAGTGTCTTCCAGCAGGGGCTTGGCTTGGTGGTAGCACATGACAGTGGCAGTGAGGGAGTGACCACGGTCCCTGTACTGTGTATCCGTATTGGTTCTTCTGTGACAGTGGGTGTGAGCTGCCCAGGGGGGCAGAAACATTCCTTTTTTCCTGGAACTGGGGCTGCCAGCAGTTGGGATGACAGTCCACAAAGATGGGGGGGGGGGGGTCTCGGCCTGTCACTGGGAAGAAATACGTCAGTCCCCGCTCCTGTTCCTGAAGAATATTGACTAGCAGCAGTGTACGCTCCAGGGCCCTAAATGCCAGGATTACCAAGATGCCTGCAGAGTGGTCGCAGAAGAAAGAGGAGGGGTTTGTGCTTGGCTACCCCAATTCCCGGTAGACTACAGTAGCCGGTCCCTCTCATCCCCCATGCCCCCTTTGTCATGGCTTCTGGAGCCCCACAGATACTGTCCCCGTAAGCCGTTAACACTCCTCTAGCGCTTCCATATCATTTTCTTTTTTACAGATGGGAAACTGAGCCTCAGAAAAATTAAGTAGCCCTCAAAGTCACCCAGCTAGTAAGAGACCAAGCCAGGATTTGAACCCGGAAAGTCTGATTTCAGAATTGTGCTGGCTTCACCATGCCAGCCTGTCTGTATAGGCCTCCATAGCAACAAGGGAGAAACACCGGTGATCCTTTCTAACCTGGTTCTGCGGCCTCTGACTGCCTATCTCTTTCCACAGTCTCTGTGGAGCCATGGAAACCAAAGGCTGGGTGGTACCCAGCTCCTGGAGCCTTCGATGTGGCTCTGGAGTCAGGAAGCTGGAGGTTTGGGTGTGAGTGCAGGGGCATGGTACAGTAACTCCATGAAAGGCAACTCTCTACTCAACTGAGAATGGAGACAAGAACTGTCCCTTATTGGCCGGGCGGTGGTGGCGCACGCCTTTAATCCCAGCACTCGGGAGGCAGAGGCAGGCGGATCTCTGTGAGTTCGAGGCCAGCCTAGTCTACAGAGCGAGATCCAGGACAGGCTCCAAAGCTACATAAAGAAACCCTGTCTCAAAAAACCAAAACAAAACAAAACAAAAAAACCAAACAACTGTCCCTTACGACTGTCCTTTGGTTGAACTGTCAGTCATCTGCCCTTAAGTGGGTCCCTGTTCTCCTCCCCCCCCCTTTGCCCCTTGAGAGCATAAAATTTTATCTGAGGAAGTTATTCCCCACCCTGCCACTTCCCTGGTGGTGAACATAAGGGGTCCTGGTCATGGCTGTCCTAACGACTATACCATGTGCCTTGCAGAGTTGGAGTCTTCAGACGGTCAGAAGGGATAGGTGGGGCAGAGCCAGGCAACTAGGGTGGGGGGGGGGATAGCAATGGCTCACCTTGTCCCCAGCTGTGATTGTGTACACAGGGTCCACAGAGTGTCCGCTGTCTGATCCCATTGGGCACAAGAGGACATGAGGACCAAGAGTGGATGCCTAAACTCATGAGCCGGGGACCTGTTGCCACACCGCCTCAGTACCCCCCTGCAGGTGCCTAGGCTGGGCACCTGGGGTTTTAGAATATCTACTATCCTGTTCCTCCAATTTCTGAGGGTTAGGATCACTCCTTCAGGGGCAGGATTTTTGTCTACCCAGAGCCTCTGATGTGGTATCCATGATATGAGAAAAGTAGACACCCTTAAAAGGATGCAAGAGGCCTTGGATGAACATAGGGCACCAGGAGCCTTCTGCCCCAACTTGGCAGAGTGGACATGTTGGATGGAGAGAGGAGGACTGGGAATGAAGGCCATCCCACCGAGGACAGGGGCTGGTCATCTTTGTCCCTTCATCCCCATCTTGGTGCCTGGCACGTGAGGGAGCTGGGGATGTTATCAAGGGATGGGTGAAGCGGAGAAGGACCGTGCCTTTGCTGGGAAGCTGCCCCGAGGGCATCTTCTCTGCTAGAGATGGCTCAGAGAGGTAGAGTAGCCTCCAGTCTCAGGAAGTCACGTTCCAACAGTGCTTAAATGGGACCGATTTTTATCACCCTTTCTTCTCTGAGGCCTGAGGCGAGGATAAGAAGCCGCCTGTCCTGCTCCAAATGCATGGATTCCACAGCTGGGTGTGGGTGGTGGGGAACAGGGTGTTGGTCTCTGCAGGCTCAGGCACCTTCCGCCTCCACTGTCCCAACTCTAGCTGCTTATTCCTGGTCCCCAGCCAGTGTGGAGGGAGGAGCTGGCCGGGGTATCCCCTCCATCAGTTTCCAGCATTGGCCTGACTCCTCCTGAGTGCTGCTACCTTCTCACAAAGATGGCTGTGTGCTGGAGCACTGAAGGTTTCTCTAAACTCGGGGCAATTCATCACCAGGGAAGTCTGTGGGAAGTCTGGAGGAAGTGTGGAAAACCAACAAACCAATTTCCCACTTAGCCGCCCCTGGTGGCCACAAGTAAATAGCCACTTCTGGGGCCAGCCTGGACTGTTGGAGGGTTATGCCTGCCCTTCCCTGCCCCGCCCCATCCCCTTAACTTCGAGAGCTTCAAAAGCGAGGGAGCGCATCTTGGCCAGGCCCATTCTTGAGCTGCTGGACTAGATGCTGGTGGTCGGGATCAGGCAGAACTTGGGCGAGAAAGGACAGTCTGGGGCTGCAGCTCAGCTCTGTCTGGGTGAGTACGTCTGTAGTCTGGGAGGAAGGCGGCTACTTTGGAGGGTGGAGAACACCAGGGCTTTTCGCCAGCTTTGGGGCATTTTACACATTGCTTCAGGGTGGGTGAACCAAAGTTAATTTTCAGGTCACATCTTTCTCCAAGGTGGGGCCCACTTGTGAAAAGACTTTTAGGGACCATGTACTCATTTCCTTTGTATATGTCCTGGATTGACAAAACTGTCCCAGATTTGGGTCCGCTGGGAGTGGGTGGGTGGTGGGAGGTCACCCACGGCTTCACAGAGAGCAAGCACTAAGTGGACCTTCTGGGTCTTTGAGATAGGTAGCTGACCCTCTGATGGTAACTGCAACTTCTTAGTGAACTGAAAGTTCATACACCATAAGAAATGGAAGTGGGCTCTAGGTGAAGGCCCCGTGCCCAGGATATCCAACTCAAGACCAAGAAGAGTTCCACAGCCTTCTCCTGTGTGACTGTGTGAGCTTAGTCTATAAACCCAACATTTGGGGAGCCTGGGAGAAGGACATTGCCTGAGGGTGCTCAGTACTGCCGCCACCAGGCTGCTGGAGAAGGGAGTCATGAGGTGGGTTACATATTCTGCAGGCTTTTCCTCCTTAGGTGTTAGGGGTGGAACTCAGGGCCTTACACACTCACTGGGCAAACTCTCTACCAGTGAGCCCCCTCCCCAGACCCACCCTGCAGACTTAGTGGGGAGGAAGGGCTGGTCAGCCCCACAACCTCATACAAACCATTTCACACTGGGCAAAAATGCGTTTACACATGCACACACACTCAGGTATGCCCCCACACAAAAAATATTAAGTAAACACAAAACACGTAGATAGACTCCAAAAACATTTATAGGCACAGATGTCTACAAACCCAGACCCACAAATTCAATGCCATATTCGTTGAAAAGGCAAACTATGTGATACTTAAGAGCATTTTTGGCGAGCTATTTAACCCTTTCATCCTTTCTCAGTCTATAAGAAGGGACCGGAACAGTGCCCTAGTGTGGCTGACTATTGTGAGTCCCAACGTATATGGAGGTTAGAATTGGACGCAGTGAATGCTAGATATGTTATTACTGGCATCCTCCTGGCACACCCCTGTGCTATCTGTTTATAGAGCTGAGGGTACAGGGCATCCCAGCGATCCCCACATGTCAGTGAATGGATCAATATGCTCCACTGATGAACCCTGGGTCTCCGGGATGGGAGCATCTCCTTGTGTTAGACTATCAACTAGAATCTATTAGGAAGACTGCCTTGTCTACCCACGGGCAGCTCCAACAATGCAGGAGCGAACTCCTCCAAGAGTTAGTGGAATTCCTTCAGCAGCAGTTTAAAAACGGGGTTACATGGAATTCCCAGTTTAACCAGGGAAGCCTGCAAGGCCAGAGGCAGGTGGGGCTGCAGACCCTGTTCCCCTTGATCTCATCTACATGTAAACTTCTGAGCACAGTTCTGGGTCACAGCTGGGTATAGTGGGGCATGCCGGTAATCCCAGCACTCTGGAGGAAAACGCAGGAGAATCAGGAGTTCAAGGCCATTCTTGGCTACAAGGAGACTTTGAAGCCAGTTTGGGCTATGAGACCCTTGAGATAGAGATGGATGGATGGATGGGTGGATGGATGGATGGATGGATAGATAGATAGGGACACACACAGAGACACAGACACAGACAAACAGACACACACACACACACACACACACACACACACACACACACAGATATCACAGATCACAGCCTAGATAATACCAGTGCCTCTGCAGGATGATGGGCTTTTGGTATGCACCTAGTGTTCACATCCAGGTGCTTGTGCCAGCTCCACTCTACCTGTGAGCTGGCCCCACCCATACGCTCCCCTCGCTGCTTCCCAATCTCCCTTCCTCTCCAGCTGCCTCACCATCTGCAGGATCCTGGAAAGCGCTAGTGTGGCTGAGCCAAAGCAATGCTAGCTGAGGAAACATTTTGCAAATAAATGCTCCCCACCCCCGCAGCTGCAACTGCGCTAATTTTCAGCAAAGAATTTCACAGCTCAAAGCACACCACTCCAGGCTGGCTGGGCTAGCTGTGGTCTTCAGCTCCCCTCCGGAGAAAGCCAAAGGCCTGAGTGCTAAGGGCAGATGCCCAAGTCTGAAGAAACTCTAAGAAGCCGTTTGTCCCAAGAGGGAGATCATCTCCTCAGAGAATAAATGGACCTCCTCTGGCCCATTTGCAAACGCTGACTCCCTGTGTTGCTAACTCCTTTTGCAGCTTGCTTTGATGTCTGAGGGCAGGGTCCACAGGAACTAGAAGCTGCAATAGTTGCTATGCCAGCACCACCCCAGATCCTTTCCACATGCCCTCACTGGCTTCCCAGGAAGCTCCTGAGCTGGTCACTGGCACCACCACTGTCTTCAGACTGTGCCGCCCACATCCACGGCTGGCAAGCTAGCAGATCTTTACCCTACCATGACATCACCAGTGTGTATTTGTCCTGATGTGGCTGTACCCAGAGGAAGGGGTTGGAATGTGCCTGAGGATCCAACTGAGGAACCAGCTCCATGGGTTGGTGTCACATGTCACTGTGGGCACCTCAGGAGGAAATATAGTTCTGGCTCCCTGGGTCTGACCTGGCATCCATTGGCTGACCCCAGTTGGCATTTTCAGATCATACAGCAATCTCTATCAGGCCTAGTATCTGCACCAGTGACTTAATAAGCCAGGAGGAGAGGGCAAGCCAAGGTCTCAGTTTCCCCATGGCCATTCCAATAATGCAGAGTCCTGGGTGGCTTCCCTGGCTTGTGATCTGTGGAACATTCCCTCTTCTGTCTGCACCTGACCTCCTGTCTAGACTTCCAAGCCTCCCCTCATTTCCTGGGCACACAGCCTGCACTCCACAGCCTTTTCGGCTGCCCAGGACACCCCCTCCAGCTCTCCTTCCCCTTGGCATGCTTCCCCTTGGCATGCATGCCACTCTCTCGTGGAAGCCCGGCTGGGTAACCCCCATCACAGAGCCTGCATGTCCGTGCTATCCCGCAGCGTGAGTGGCTGTTAGTTGTGTGGCCAGTGGTCTCAGCTGGGTAGTGACTCTGACAACAGGATGGTCCTGCCCTACTCGTCTGTGTCTCCTGTGCTGAGCATTGTCCCACGGCACACAGAGAGCATACTGTGTGGTGTCTGAGTACAGAATGGAAGGGCTGTAGATGTGAAGCAGGACTCGGAGGGAAGCAGCTGGCAGAGATGGTAGGATGCTCCAGGCCAGGATGATCCTGCTAGGGAGTAGGCAAAGGGGAGTCATGGTAAAC
>CABHPP010130291.1:43055-69288 GCA_902168425.1 Peromyscus attwateri | reverse complement strand
CATCCCTCAGTCTGCCTGAAGACCTGTCTTCTCCACAGATGCCTCTCTGTTCTTGTAGTGTAGATTCTAGCTATTGTGTCTGGTCATTCTCCTCTCATCTGTCAACTCAACTCTCAACCCTGTTGCTCCTTCTCTGGTACTGCTCTGGTGTGAATGTGGATGTGTCCTTCAAAGGCTGACACTACTGGGAGTTGTTATGCATATTTAGGGACTGGGGCCTTAGGAGAGGTTCTTATGTCGTCGAGGACATGCCTAGAAAGGTTACTAACTGTCCATCCAGCTCAAGCTCTCCGTGTCTGCTTCATGACTGGTAATACATATATGGTTTGCTCTGCCATGTACCTCAGCCATGATCTGCTGTTCTTTCCACAGCTAAAAAAAACAATGGGTCCAGTGGATGATCTCAGATTAGAATCTCTAGAACTGAAAGCCAAAATAAAATTTCTTCTTTATAAGTTAAGTAAAAAGAATTATATCATAGTCACACAAAGATGACTAATACACACTGATTTTCTCACTAAAGCCATAGTAAACTTTCTAGGGCACCCACCTCACCATGTCAGCTCCCTCTTCAAGGTACGTTGACAGCTGTGCTCTTTAAAAAAAAAGGACAACTGCTGGTCACAGCTAAGAGAGTACTTTATGGTAAGGGGTCAGAGTCCTCTCTTTTAATTCTTGTCACCACCTCCATGTCCCAAACTCATCCAGTGTCCACCTACATTCACAGAATGTGCAAAGCTCCCCCTCTATTCCTGTGTGTCTTTCAGATCTTTGCTTCGGTGTAATATTCATCTGGCTTGACATAATGGTCCCTTATTAGCTCTTCATACTGAGCCTTGTGTGGGGGCCATGAATGCTGTTCATCAAATACAGAAGTCAGATAAATGTGGAGGAACACTTGCTCATCACTGATAAAGATGTAAGCTCATGCACTACGTTACAGAATAAGCTTCAAAAAACAGCGTTGTTTGTATCTCTGTAAATTCTCAAAATTGGGAAGCTGCATGTGCCACCATGATTATAGTATATGATTTGATGTGATATACATATAATGTGATATATGTGTAAATGGAGGAAATATAATTTCTCCTTTATGGGCACAGAAATTGGATAATTGTTTAAAATCAATTAGTGATGAACCTAATCATCAGTGGAAAGTTTTCAGATAATGTTTTGAAGACACACGTGCACACATAGCTTTGTACAGGTCTGGATATGTTTAGCTGAATTCTGTCACTGGCTCAATAAGGCAGGTGTACCTCGTTTTACATGACAAGCACGCTACTGCAACTTCATGCAAATCAAATTTTTGTGAATCAAGGTTGATTTAAAATGTCCCATTTGAACAAATTTCATGTTAATTCTATGTTAAAGGGAATAATCACCTCCAAATGTAACTTTCTTGAATAAAACAGACATTCACCGCTGGATTTAATTAAAGCAATATTATAAAGTGATTAAATAGATTTCACTCACCAAATGAAAACCAAAGAAAAACCAGTGATATAAGACAGGTACACACACATTACACATTACCAGCATCCACCACAATAAAAACAACAACATGATTAAGGTGTCTGAAAGCTTCTTATGCATAATGAGAGTAAAATAGAGGAATTAAAGCACTTAGACACTTTGGAATCCCGTTTGATCTACTAATTCAATGTTTTCCTTTTTTTATCCTTTATTCTTAACTTACAATTACCAAGGACACAGATAGTATTTTATATCAGAGTATGAGACAGATAGTATTTTATATCAGAGTATGAGAGACTCTCTGTCTTACACACACACACACACACACACACACACACACACACACACACACTTTACACTGCACACACACAGGTATAAAAAAAATTAGGAATCTCAATTTTTATAAACAAATGTGGATGCATGAAAATAAATATTAAGGTGTAGGATTATTATACTTGTACCATTACATCCCATCTCAACAATCTTAGATGTTGTAAGTACCACACACCACAGTCATATGTCCCATTTAAGAAGACAAAGTTCCCCAAGCACATTGTGATTCATAACAATATCAGGTGCATTCCATTTGGGGGTGTTCAAAGGTGAGAAAACATGCACCCTGAAATCAATACTATAGACTCACCAGTCACATTTATGGTTCATTCTAGCACATGGAATAGCACTGAACAATACTCAAACTCCATGTTTGTTGAGTGCATGAAAAGAAATTGGGCTACTTGAAACATAACAAAGTATGTAAGATAGCTTTTATTTTTGAAAATTGTATCTACCAATAAAGTATTGTGATGGTGTAGGCAAAGTTTTTCTTACTCAAAATGCTTTCAGCCAGAAGTATATACATATGCGCTGAAGGTAACTTTACACAATATCTTTTATTAATTTCATGCCAAAGCAAGATTTGTGGATGCTGACCCACCAGACCTAAAGGGTTGTGTTGGAGCCCAAAAATTTCAGATTCTGTGGCAGTTTTGGATTTCAGATTTTCAGATTAAGAATGTGCATCTATAGTTGACTGAAAGACCAAGTTAAGTCTTCTTTAGAATCGTGGCTGCTGTATTTAGGATGTAAGCAGTAATAAACTATATACAGGCTTGCATGACAAGCATAGGAACACAAGGAAAGTCACAATCAAATCTATAGGCTTTACTGAATGAGATCTTGGAATGCTTTATGTGAATGTGCTATTCTAGCCCTTTATTTGCATCGAGTGTATCTTGTGGGTCTGAAGTGTCTTGTCTGACGGAAAGAACACCCTGTGGACTTATTTCTCATCACACCCATCTGGATCGAAAGGTGCCCTGCTTCATAACTGCTAAGGACTCAATGACACTGCCAACTCTGAGTGTCCTGTGCCAGCGATGGGAATCCCTATTTGGTTGATCTCCTCTTTTGTATTTATTTCTCTTGGCTGACATCTTCTGGCATCCTTCTAAGCCATTCCTACTGCTCTATACAGACAAATACTTCAGTAGCAGGTGTTCCTTGCTTAAATTCACAAAGTTGTAGTCAATGGTCTTACACGGCTTCTTTACCAGTCTCATCCTATATCTGACAGCCCTGCCCTTTTCTCTCACATCTGCCTTCCTGGGCTCAGAAGTCTGAGAGTGGAAACTCCCTGTGTAAGTTTGGATAGTTCTCCATCCACACTCTACTGGGAGTAAAAACCAGGGCTCCCCCACAACTTGATCCTCAACAAAGACATGCTGGCTCTGCCAGGTCTCAGACCAAGCTTTCTCTTTATATCCTCTATGCCTGATACACACTGCAAAACAGAGTTGACATCTCTGAGGAACAACCATGCAAGGACGTCATGCCCCACCTTGACAATAAAATGCATGTCTCCTGGGAAATGGCAAGCCCTTCATGTCTAAAGGTTGAGTGGGACAACACTTATAAATACATTCTGCTTGGCTAAATTTAGAATGCAGGAGAAAAAAAAAAGCATCTCCCAAAATACCCTCTGGCTTAGGGCTTTTTTCACATGGTTTTTGAATTAATTTATTGTTCACCCTTCACTCCCAGCATCTTATGAGATAAACGCCAGTAGATTCAGAAATACCAGGCCCTGAAACCTGCAACTGTAATGCTGTGATTTAGACACCTAGTTTATTTGTCAATTACAAGAGAGCTCTCTTTCTTCTGATCTATTTTTCAATGCAAGTAACATGGTAGCCTGGGGGATCTGTTTCTTCCTTCAGTAATGAATTTTGCTTTTGCCACTTGCCAAGGACCCCACCCCAAGAGTCCCTCTCCTTTTATTAAGCGGAAGACATCTCACATGAGGATGGTCAGTCAGTTGGATAGCAATCCAACACTAACTTGATCAACATGGTCCTCTTAGCGAGGTGTCTGGAGTCCAAGCCTTAATTCCCTTTCCATGGTGGTGGACAAGCTGCTCACGTGGACAATGCCAGGTACCGAGTATCCACCATCCTGACTTCCCTTTCCTCTCCTTGCCTCCTTCCTGCTGCTGCCTCTAGCTTCTCCTCCTTCTCCCCAGAATGCCTCTCCTTCTCTTCTAACTATCACTCTACTGAATGTTCTCCTCCACTTTCTACCTCTCCTGTAGACCTCATGGCGGCATCCAAATGAGGAGACTGTGCTTCCTAGAACATGGGGTAATCTGACGGTGTTGTATCTTCCAGAAGGTATCTGCTGCTCTCATCACACCTGCTATCCATGTCTTGATAGAGACACCATCAGGATACCTGCTCAAGCGTATACCAACCTAAGTTTGCTTGTTTTGAGAAAGAACCGACAGAACATTCCCGACTGTCACAGTGACTAACCGGCCACAGAGGCCAGACAGTGGCCTGTGCACTTGCTTTGAAGCCTTTGACAGTGACTCGCAACTGCATGCACTCCTCCTTCCTGCTCAGAAATGAAGAGAACACTGTCTGTCATTTCTTTATTTATCTTAGATGCCTAACCCTGGAACAGGCAGAGGAGGACTTTCACAGTTTCCTGTTTATTCTCTCTGCTCTAGCATGTTGATTCCTGGCTCCCGACCCAGAAAGAGGTGCTTTGTACATTTCAACACATTGGTACACACAGCAGTACCAGCCTTTTGTTTCCGTTTTTATTTTAAGAACTGTAACAGATATTCATGAGTTTAATTTAACTGTCTATTTACTAGCAGCCACACTTGTTAAGGGCTGCAATAAACCAACTGAGAAATTAAGCGCTGCACTTCCTCACACCCTAAGTCAGACATTACTTTAAGAGTCCCATCATTAGGAATTCAGCTGGCACTCATACAGCGGTGCAGATCCTAATGGCTGCATTTGGTTTTGGTCCAGATGTTACCATGCATCACACCTCCTCTGCCACTAGAGAAGCAGTTCCATACAATTTTTTTATTGTTGTTATTCCTTGTGTTCGATAAATAAGCTTATATACTTTCCCTGCATGATAAAAGAATATTAAATCCAGTCCTGATTAATGTGTGGCTGGAGACAAAAGAGGAAAGAAACTCTCATAGGTTCTAATCTATTCCACAAAACTCTTCCCTCTCACTCAAGCAGGCTGATTTCAGGCCATTCTGACTTTCCTGGAAGCCATTACAAAGTGAAGAGAAAAACCCACATAGAAACATCAATCATCAAACACACACAACCATGGCAACTATCCCTGGTGCATTTTTCATGCCAGAAGAGTTCATGATCATGCCAGATTTTAAACATGGTGATGTCAGCTACAGGACAGTCATTAGGGTGATAACACCATACCAGATGTTAGGGTGACAGAATTCTAAAAATCCCACAAAGTCAGCATTACTAACCCCTTCTTGCAGAGAGGGAAGCAGAGGCAAGGTTAGGACATAGTTCTAGCTATCGAATTAGGACACAGTAGAGGTGGGCTTCAGACTCAGAATCTTTCAACCACCAGCTGGACAATTCCATGTCCACCAGCTAACTCTGACCCTGTCCAGCTGTGATGTCTGCCTGTGTAAACTTGGCAAAGCTTCTGTTCCCGGTTACTCAGAGAGAACTGCCATTGCAATCTGCTGCCACAGTTAAGGCCTTTTAGGAAAAATTTAGGTAGATTAAAATCTACAATCAGTTTCCCTACAGTAAGGAGTACTGTTCTCAAACTATGGGTTGCGACCTTTATGAGGGTTGAACGACCCTTTCACAGGGGATGCGTATCAGATATTTACATTATGATTCATAACAGTAGCAAAATGACAGTTATGAAGTAGCAACAGAATAACTGTAGGTTTGGGGGGTCACCACAACATGAGGAACTGTAATAAAGGGTCACAGTATTAGGAAGATTGAGAATCACTGCCCTAAGAACTTTGGTTGTAGACCTTTGTCCACACAGTGACTACAGTGTGAAAACAGTGCAGTAGTGAAGAGCACCACACTAGCCCCTACGTATTTGGTGCACCATTACAATATCTAAATGCTACTCACAATCTAGTAGATTAAATTACCAATCAAGTCTTTAAAAATCTGCAGGGGGTTGAAAACCTGAGTAATAAAATACGAATGAGAAATGAGAGTACAGCATTCTGTTCTTTAATCACTGCCTGGCCAGAAGCAGGTGTACACACAGACAGTACCGGAATTCCTCCTCACAAGTGGCTTGTTTCAATATTATTAGTGTTTAGTGAGTGGTCTCCTTGGCAAAGCAGAACATCGGATGGACTTGCTCTTGAACCTAGCATGTTTTGTATTTCCAAGTTGCCGTATATGAAAAGGTCGTTTTTATAACATCTCTTGCTCCACAACATGAGGAAAGAGTTGAAAACTACTTGTGGTGGTGGCACAGGCCATGAGTTATGACTGGCTTACAGTGATAGGCAGTAAGCAAACAAGCAAAATTCCCTAAAATTGTGGGAAATGGGGGAAAAGGAGCAAAAATGGGCAAGTGGGACCACTTGAAGAGAGACAAGCACCCAGTGGGTAGTTCTGTTAAAGGCAAGATAAGCAGAAAGGCACCTCAGATCAGAGGCCAACCCCTGTTCACTGCAATCCAGATTGATGTAGGAAGCATTTCTCCATCAAGTAGGAAGAGAAGGGAAGGCTGAAACCCATGTGCCTCCACGTGGCCAGTGCACCCAATATGTGTTTCTTACTAAGATGGACACTCACTAAAAATTCAGCCTTTTATTCAGCGCCTATGTCCAATGTTCATTACATAGAATTGGGGGGAAATGAGTACCGGAAATTCCACCAGCAGGCAAGAGAAGTCACCACCCCAAGCCTGGAGTGTGAGTCACAGTGAACTGAAGGCAATATGGGTTATTTAACCTGAACAGAAGAATTGCGTCTCTAAACTAGCATCTAAGGAGTAATATCTTGGTAACACTGGAAATACTTCACTTTAATCTTGCACACAGAGTGATTGAGTTTTGCATGAACTTTTTAATTATGTAAAATGGTAAAATTACACACAGTACAACAGAACTGGGCTAATTTTAGGCAGCTTATACAGATTCTCATGTATGTTTCACATCTTTTTACCAATGGCATGATAAATAAGTGACTTCAAGTATACAAAGTGCTAACCGTTGCCTCCATTAAGGATAAAAGAAGGCCTGGATTATAAAAGGAGAAATAGCTAGACATGTCACTACACTTCAATTACCATGAAGTGGTTATTATTTTTTTAACATGGCAGCTAGGCATGGTGGCTTACTTCTGTAATCCCAGCACTCAGGAGGCTGGCACAAAGGCTATTTTGAGGCCATCCCCAGCTGCATGGTGAGATCTTGTTTCAAAAAAAGCTAGCATATATATATATATATATATATATATATATATATATATATATATAAAAGCTCGCCTGACAGGCCGTGTATATGTAGATACAATTTGTATAAATGGATAGGTCTGGGTGGCTACCACGGTATCAGCACATGGTCCCTCTGCAGTCATCAGTACAGCTCTTAAAGCAGAGGAAGATGGACATCTAGGTGTATATTTGAAGAGTAAGTAGATAACAAGGTATTGCTATATATGGTTATGAAGCCTAGCCAAGCAAGTGCTGTCCGGAAGAGGGGCAAGTGCTTAGACACATTCTCAGGTGGAATTCTTCTCCAGGGAAGCCTCAGCTCTGTCTTAGGACCACTGGACCAATTGCACCAGGCCCTCTGGTCATCCAGAAATTGATTGTAGATTTTAATCTTTTCCTAAAGTACCTTAACTATGGCAACTGATTGCAATGGCAGTTCTCTCTGAGTAACCAGGAACAGAAGCTTTGCCAAGTTTACACAGGCAGACATCACAGCTGGACAGGGTCAGAGTTAGCTGGTGGACATGGAATTGTCCAGCTGGTGGTTCAAAGATTCTGAGTCTGAAGCCCACCTCTACTGTGTCCTAATTCGATAGCTAGAACTATGTCCTAATATTCTTGCCTCTGCTTCCTTCTCTGCAAGAAGGGGTTAGTAATGCTGACGTGGTGGATTTTTAGGATTTTGTCACCGTAACATCTGGCATGGTGTTATCACCCTAATCATGACTGTCCTGTAGCTGGCATCACCATGTTTAAAATCTGGCATGATCATGAACTCTTCTGGCATGAAAAATGCACCAGGGATAGTAGTTGCCATGGTTCTGTGTGTGTTTGATGATTGACGTTTCTATTTAAGTTTTTCTCATTATTTTGTAATGGTCCAGGAATATAAGATGGTCTAAGATCAGCCTGCTTGAGGGAGAGGGAAACACCTGATGGGTCCTCACACTCTATTCACAAGTCCAAGTCATCTTTACGCCTTCCCCTGCATTTAAGGAAAGCTTTCTCTGCAGATTTATCAGTTTGTGCTAGAAAGACGGCGAAGCAGTTAAAAGCACTGATAGCTTTTTACAGAGAACCGGGTTTGGGTTCCCAGTACCCTGATGGTGGCTCCCAACTATTTGTAACTCTAGTTCCAGAGGGTACCCTTCTGGCTTTGGCAAGCACGGTACACACATGCAGGCAAAACAACCCATACACATAGTTTTCAGTCTTCAAAAAAGACTTGTTATTTAAACATCAGTTGTCAGGCTAGCCTTGGATATGGATGAAGGAACTGTAGGGTCCTTACTTATCATGAAAAGTATATGCTGCTAGCTCTTGTGAATCTAAAAGTCTCCAAGTCTCCTGGTTAAATGTCAACTTATCAGCCACTTAGGACACACACACACACACACACACACACACACACACACACACACACAAAATCTCCTTGTCCTGTGCTCAGAAAGCCCTTATTCCTCTGTGGCAATGGTCTCTAGGGTGTTCATATGCTCCAGGATTCACTGTGAAGTTTGGTGATCAACACTTCAACTGCATGTTAAAAGCAGGCTGTAAATGCAGGTGTTATGTATCATTTGCAGAATGCTCATTCCCAAACCCAAGCTGCTATGCCACCGTCAGCTCCCCTGTAAGGATGCTCACCAGTAACTGAGGGAGCTGAGCTGAGCTGTGACCACCAAGGAGCCAAAAGGAAGGGCTTGTTCCCAAAGCAGCCGCAGCACAGGGACAAAACCTACTGCTCTCTGTTTGGTGTTACAGAACTGTGATGGTGCACTACAGTGTCGAATGCTAGGGACTGAGTATGTGAAAGCCGTCGAACGCTTTACGAGCTTGACATGGTAAAGGTTAACTTCTCTGATGATTCATCAAGATGTTGTGTTAAGAGTGGCAGAGTTACGACTGGCCGAGCAAAGTGCTCAAGTGAAAGGGAAGAAGAGGAGCATCCATGGCCTGGACACTGGGCCTGGACAGAGGGCTCCTTCCACGGGATTCCAAGGTCCATGGGAGTAATATACTGTTTTTAGCCCCAAGGAGAACAAGGTTACATTCACATTCCTGGGGGGAGATTCAGTCCTAACTTTACAAGTGATTGGCCCATAAAAGGCCTTATTAACATTAGAACACAGAATTATTAGAGGCTTAGGGGGGAAATCAACAGTCGCTCATGGGAAGACATTTGCCCATAGAACTAACCATCAATGGATTGGACTTAGCTTAAGCTTTACGTGTGACAACAGGCACAGGCCAGAACTGCCACTTGGTCATGTGCTTTGATGAAAATGATTAGTCAAGATCACAATTGGGGCATATATGCTTCCAAACACCATACAGCTTTTTATAACATATCCTCAATTTTACAAACAGCTATATGACTCATTAAGACGCAATAAATAACTTCTCTGCACTGCTAACTCTGAAGACTCTTTTTCACCAGGGCCCCCATTCAATCATGCAGAGCTTTCATGTGGTCACAGTTTTAATATAAGTAAATGTAGTTGTATTTCTAACCCAATGATTCCTTGAGACCAGCATGAGAGAGACACACACAAAGTCACACATTCAATCAACAAACTGCAAATGCAATGATGAGCAGACTCTTGCAGGGTACTGCATCCTTAAACCATAGCATGGGAAAACAAATTCTTAGCTTACTTTTATATTAGGATTAATATTTGCCCTGGCCAAACTCTTTGTCCATGAGCAAAACAGATTATTATTTTGTTATGTTATGTTTGGGAGTGGTTTATGATATAATAATAACTAGCCCAAATGCTCCATGAGAGGAGAAACACAAAGGCATCTGAGGGGTGTCCTCTTTTCAAAAACACGGATTAAGTGTACACAAAAGAGGCAAAAAAATCCTCCATCCACATTCCTTATCCCACATGAATTCTAACCCTGTTATAGCCTGGACTCACAGCTCTTCATGGCCAACTTTTTTTTAATGCTTTATTTATTTTTATTTTATGTGAATGAGTACTTTCCATGCAGGTAGGCATGTGCAGCATGTGTTTGCCTGTTACCTGTGGAGGCCAGAAGAGGACATTGGATTCCCTAGAACTGGAGTTTCAGGTAGCTGTGGGCAAACATGTAGATGTTGGGACATGAACTCTATGCAAGAGCAGCAAATGCCCTTAACCTCTAAGCCATCTCTCCAGATTCCAGTGTGTTCTTAGAGACACCAGGGAAGCCAGTTTGACTTTTCTCCTTCAGTTCAGAGAGAAAAGGAAAGCTGTGGAGATGAAATAATTTAATAGAAAGGCCAGGGTCTAACTGCCACACTTACCATTGCACTCTATACCACTGCAAACTCACAGACTATAAAGGATTATATTAAACAAACATTAAATAGTAGGTTTGATTGTTTTTGTAGAATAAAAGAGCAATTGTGAATGAGTATTCTAATACTCAGCAAAGAAGTAAACACACTGCACAGAAAACACAGGTTTCTGGCTGTCAGAAAAAAAAAAAAAAAAAAGCACTGGAAACACAGAAAGGAGGGAAGACCAGGATGAGCAGAGCCATGAATCGAGGACATCAGCATGCACTCTGAGTCTGTATTAAACAGCTAGGTAGACAGATAGGTAGATGTCAGACATGGTGATATCAACAGATGTGTGCATGTGTATGCAGACATGCATGTGATAGTACACAAAGTACATATACAGCTCAGGTCTGCCTGAAGAAAGAGTGTGGAAGCAAAAACACACAAGTTCTAAACATACAAAATGCTCAGGACCCTAGTCTCTGAAGTCCATCTGTACAGAAAAAGGAACTCCCTTGAGAGATGCCTCATTTCAGATCTCGAGTTAAATTACAAGATAACTCTAGAACCTGTTGTTGTACCAGAGACAGGAATAATGAGGATACACCTCATGGAAAGAGGCTAGCCTGAAGGGCATCTTCCTCTGGCCAAATCTAGTAAACATTAAAATATTGTGGATGCATGACCATAATCAAAATTCATGAGTTCATACTGATTAAGTATATTTAAAAGGCAGAAGGAAAAAGCCTTTATTATTTTTTTTATTTAATTTTTTTTCATTTCACATGCCCTCCCCAGTTCCCTCTCCCTCCCCATCACCTCTCCCCGATTCCACCCCCTCATCCACTCCTCAGAGAGGGTAAGACCTCCCCTGTGTAGTCAACAAAGTCTGGCATATCAAGTTGAGGCAGGGCCTAGTCCCTCCCCTCTGCATCAAGGCTGAGCAAGGTATCCCTTCGTAGGGAATGAGCTCCAAAAAGTCAGTTCATGCACCTGGGATAATTCCTGATCCCACTGCCAGGGGACCCACAAACAGATCAAGTCTCACAACTGTCACCCACATTCAGAGAGCCTAGTTCAATCCCATGACGGTTCCCCAGGGAAAAAACCTTACTTACAGAGGAATGCTAACTAATAAATATAGAAGTAATGGCACCATTATAAAATGAACTTTGGGCAAGCACAGTGACTCTTGCAAGGACCGTCAATGAATGAGTGACAGCATGATGGGAAATGCCATGTCTACTGGCCTCAAATGCACATACATGTTAACAGTACTTCCTAGTAACTTCTGTGAAGAAAACTGGCAGGAGTCACCTAAACCAAGTGACTGACTATGTTCCTATCATCCACCCTAGGCCAAACTGGTGACACCTGCTTCAGGTCACTGAGTCACATGATGATGCAGGATGTGAATAACCACAGGAGGGCTCCAGATGCTGCAAGGGATTAGGAACACTTTCCCCATGGATGCCATTCTCTTTCCCATCTCTTTTTCTTTTGGAGACAGGGTCTTGCTAGGACCCAGGATGGTCTTGAATTCCCAATCTCCTGCCTTAGCCTCTGGGCCACAAAGCCTAGTGCCCTCCATGCCTGAAGGATGTTCCTGGTTATCTGAATCCAGCCTGATGCCGGAAGGCGGGAGGACACGAGGTGGTTCTTATAGGAGGGTTTCCATGGCACCGAAGCCGGAGTGAAGTTGTCTGGAAGAACACACAGAAGATTCTACCCACTCCTAATAATCCTTCCCTGCTCTTACAGACCCTGTAACAGCATCCTAGGATGCCCTCTGCTCTGTGCCAATCTCCTTCCCTGTGCCAGCCTTGTCTCCTGGTCCTGGAATCTAAGCTCCTTATCATATTCTATGGAACATATATAATATGATATATCATATTATATAAGCATGCAGATTCTTTAGCGATTTGAAGATGGATGACTAAACATCTGGTTTTTCAACATTAACAGAGACCCAAAAGTGCCCCTCACTGTGACTCTAGGTGCTACTAATGGATCTCTATCTCATTAACAGTGACGAGAATTCTGCGGCAACTACATGAGACACAGCATTATCTAGTAAGAAAGGTAAATGATGAAAAACAGTTTGCTATTTGACAGGACCCTGCATTATCGGCCCCACAAAAAAAAAATAAATAAATAAAATAAAGCACACAAAAAATTCTGTTGGGTATTTATTACTTGGCTGTTACATGAAAATATTACAGAAATAAAAATCCCTGGAAGAAGGAAAAAATCCTAACAAATTCTTACAGAGCCAAATGGCAACATGCTAAAGCACAATCAATTCTGATAAAACAGAGGGGGCTAAGGGGGAGAAAACGCAGCGTTCTCCTTCAGTGTGGTTTTCCTAGGGGAAATAAATAATTTACTGTTCCTTCAACCAAGCGATTCTCTCCTATTATTTAAAAAATATGTTCTGCTGCCACTGTAGAACAAAGGCGAGCGCATGTTCCTCCCAGTGTGCCCTTGACTGCTGCGGATCTCCTGGATACCAGGATGGTAACGTGAAGTCACTAGGAAAAGTTCTGAAACCCCAACCTGCTTCAGTGACAAGGAAAGGCTGGAGTCTGAAATATCCTCAGTTATTTAAAATAACTCTTAAGGCTGAACATGGCGCCCCACACATATCATCCCAGTACCTGGGAGGTAGAGGCAGGAAGGTCAGGAGTTTACATCATCCTCAGTTAATAAGTTGCAATAATTTAAGTGAGAGCACTTATTCACTGCTTCTCAAGTTTTTTAAACCCTACAAGAAAGTATGTCTAGCTGGGCGATGGTGGCACACGCCTTTAAACCCAGCACTTGGGAGGCAGAGCCAGGTGGATCTCTGTGAGTTCCAGGCCAGCCTGGACTACAGAGCGAGTTCCAGGACAGGCACCAAAACTACACAGAGAAACCCTGTCTTGAAAAACAAACCAAAATAAAGAAAAAGAAAAAGAAAAAAGAAAAAAGAAAGTATGTCTATTTCCTGAGTATTTAACCAACTTCTAACTCTTTGGCACCTCAGAGAGCAGAACAACAAACCAAGTCACTATAGTGACGTTTGGGCTCCAATACTCTACAACACAGGGTGTCACATCAGAGTGCTAGCTATCCATCCTAAGGCACTGCCTGGGATATTAACTGCTCCAGTTTTTAATCCGTTAACATGTTTCATTAATTCTGAAAATAAATACGATGAAGTGAAATGGACAGATAGGACGCAAGAATGCCATGACTGCCATTTGAGAGGCCTTAACAGACTGCTGTCTCAGCACACCAGGAAGGATGGATCTATCAGTTATTTAGACTCAAATCTTAACAAAAGTAGCTTCCAACAGCAAATCTGCCTGTTTCCTTCTCATTTTCAGAAGGCACAAAAGAAGAACAGAATCAAACAAATTGCTAATTCAGTAGGAAAAAAGTATAGTATGAACATTAAAACATGGTTTCCTCTGTCATCCCCAACAACATTTGCACACGACCCTATATCCCTCTAAGCCCCAAGGGGAAAAGACCATTTTCATCGGGGGTATAAAGATGCCTAGCTATTGTGCTTTGAAAGGCAGGATGTACTGTCCATCCTAATCATTACGGTTACAGCTCATGGTGCATCTCAGCTGTCTCAACTTTATGAATATGGACAATACTCACCAATTCCTCCGGTAGTGCTATGAAATAATTTCTCTCCACTATGCTCTACCTCACAAAAGAAATGGATAAAAAACACATTTGTAGCATCTTATATTCCTTATATGGATGACCCATGACCATAAGACTATTAATGCCAATCTCAAATATAATGAGCATGTTTCTCACATCAATGCCCATGGCTGAACACATCAATTAAAGCTAGATGCTTAATTTTCACATCTCAGATAAAGATAATTGTGTCGAGAGGACATGTTGTATGCCCTGCTGTATATATATTTACAGAGATGTTTATCTGGCAATTCTAGAGTGAATTGTGGATTTCTTTCTAAGAATACATCCAATCTTCGATGCAGCTGCCATTAACAGCAAGCAGCTATACTAGGTGAGGTGATTTTAGGTCTACAGGTGACTTTCATTCATATTTTGAAAACTGATATTAAGTTCAATTTACCTAATAGGTTGATAACTATCCCGTATTGAAGGCAATTCATATTAATTATTCTCCTCTTACTAATTAACCAGAAGCTCATTTAAGACCAAAGGTTAAAATACAGTATCCCAAACTTAATTCAAACACGTACAAGAAAATATCAGGACTTTAATAAAATGGAAAATTGAAAAGCAGAAAAGAAAAAAAGCCATGAATCAGTTATTCAGAAATATTAAAAAGAAAACAAAACTTGGTTACCACTCAGCAATACTGAACAAGATCTGTTAAAAAGGGAGAAAAGTGGATATTGCCAATATCAGAATGAAACAGTGGATATCACTGCAGATTGTATAACAGTTAAAAGTATGAGAGAATGACAATAGACTCCACAAGGAAGATGGAACCAGTTGCTTGAAAACACAATCTACTGAAATGGACACAAAAAGTTGAAAATATTCCATACCTACCACAGAAAGTGAGCATGCAATTAAATAACGTTATAAAAAGTGAAAGTACTTTCTCCAAAAATATTTAAAAATGTAAAACATTCTGGAATAAATAAACCATGTAGGATCTTTATACTTAAAATTGTAATATGACTGAGGCAACAAAGCAAAATGGACAGATACACATAGAGGCATGCATCAGAAGACTCAGTATTTTTAAAACATCAATTAACCCCAAACTGATCAAAAGGCTCAACATAATACCAATAAAAAAACACTAGTAGGTTTTTCTCAAAAGAAAGAATATAAAAACAGATTTTGATCCCAGCACTCGGGAGGCAGAGCCAGGAGGATCTTTGTGAGTCTGAGGTCTGGTCTACAGAGCGAGATCTAGAACAGGCACAAAGCTGCACAGAGAAACCCTGTCTCGAAAAACCAAAAAAATAAATAAATAAAAATTTAAAAAAAAAAAACAGATTTTGAAACCTAAATATAAATATAAAGGCAAAGAAAAATCCAATTAAATAACGAGATGAGCACATCACTTCTGTAATGTGCATTCTGTCCAGTAATCCATAATTACAGTCTAATAGTGACAAATGCTTAGATAAATGTAAATTGGAGGCTGTTTTACAAAACTCTTGGAGTAGTCTTCTAAAGTGTCTATGTTATAAAAGGCAAAAAGGGGGGAGGGGGGCTGAGGAACTGATGCAAATAGAGGAAGGCTACAGAGTTGTAAAGATGAAATGTCACATAGTATCCTGGACTGTGTCCTGGACAAGGCATTAGAGGAAACTGGTGAAATCCAAACAAAGCCTGTAGTTTATTTAACAGAGTGTATAGACGTCAAGTTGTTAGCTTTGATAATTGTACCATGGTTATGTGAGACATTAACTTCAGGAGAAGCTGGGTCCAATGTAAACAGACACTCAATGTACTTATCACAGTTCAACTTGTGATATTTTGACTTTACAATGGTACAAAAGCAATGTGCATCCAGTAGAGACCATCCTTGGGATTCTGATCTTTTCTCACATTTGGGACAGAGCTCCCAGGCAGCTGTAGACAGTAAGGGCAAACTGCTGCTTCCTCTATAGTGCTGTGTTACAATGCTTTGGAGGGTCTCTGGTGTAGTAAACATATTTTAAATATTTCAATCTGTGAATAAAAGCAAACAAGTGGCTAACAAACAACGTGAAAGGGCATTCATCATCACCTCTGTCCAGAAAATGGACAGAACTGCAAGACATCAATACTTATCCACTAGAATGATTAAATGATAAAGACTGACAACACCAAATGTAGAGTAGTCAGAATGCTTCTCCATTACTGGTAAATTGTAAACTCTTACGATCCCTGGAAAAGGCTTTTGCAATTTCTTAAAGAGGTTAAATACTCTATAGGCATCAATCCTACTACTAGGCATTAAAAAAAAAAATTAAACCACATGTCTATCTATAGGCTTGTAGCACAATTCCCAGCTCCATCTTACTCACGATATCTCCAAAATAAAAAAAGTTCAAATCTTCATCAATGGATCAACTAATTACAGTGTAGTCATACAACTGTATGAATGAATCTCAGAAATGTTTTGCTGAATGAAGAGAAGCCAAAGCCAAAGCCCCACAGTATGGCTTAATTCCTGTGGATTCTAGAACAGATAAAGCCAACATTTGGTGGCAGAAGTCAGATAAATGCCTGTGACTGAAGGCCAGGGAGACAAATTAGAGACAAAGAGTGGGTATGCTTTGTGTCTGGATATGTACACACATCATGTGATTGACAGGGACACTTGACAACTGAGCTTTTTTACAAAGCAGTACCAGTCATAAGAACAAAGGACCATTACAAGACCTTCTCAAATTAACATGCTTAACCTCTTTCCTTCTTTTGTGGTAAAAGCAACCCCATCAGTTCCTCACTTCTAACACACTTCTCTGTTGATCGGACTACGGGGTGGTAAGCTAGCCTTTGGGGGCTCTTGCCCAGGGCAGGATACTGTTCTGTTGCAGGCCTCGGAGATGCTGCTCCTCAATACTGTATAGCATAGTCATGTGAGCTGCATTCATTAACAATGTGCCATCTGGGACACCAACAATATTAATGTCCCTCATTTCACACACTTTTAAAGAAGATAGACATTCCCCATTCCCTTGGCTTCTTCCTCTGGTTTTACACCTTTGGAAGAGTGTAAAACCATCATACGGGATTCAATACACTTTCAAAAAACAGCATTTTCCCCACCACAGGAAGCATGGCAGTAACTGAGCTCCAGGATAGATAAGATAACATGGGGGCAATCTGAAGATAAGATACAACTGTGGTTCTGCTTAACCCTGATCTGCTGGGATCTTCTCACAGCTGTCATCGCTTCACACCAAATGCCAAGTCCCTCAAAGTTAAATGGCTCCCTAGAGAGTTATGAGACCGTGTGCCTAAGTGTCGACAAGGACTTAGGCCCGCACCACATCCGTGATGCTTAGCAGAGGACAGACTGTCAGTCTCCAGATAGAAACTTGCAATTTTGGAAAGCACATGGGAGTGTTGGAAAGAAAGATGCTTTGGGCTAAAGCATCAGCAAGTACTTGATTTCACATTCTACCTAAGTATTCTCAGGAGGGGCAGTTACAAGGTATAAAGAGGGAAGTCATGATTTTGCAGAAGAAAGAAAGACCCTCTGAGTTCTGACAGATGGAATGTAAAGTCCACAGAATTCACCTAAGAGATCTTAGAGTACAAAGTGACAGTCGTTTTCCACAATGGGTATGAAGAAGCCTATGATGCTGATGGGTGAGTCATTTGAAATCACTTGTTCCATAGATCTTTTGCAGTAATAATTCAATTTTGCTTTGGGAAAAAATATTCTTCAAACAGAAAAATTTGATGTCCTTGGATTATGACAATTACACACACAGCAAAGAAAGAGAACACACTACATTGTCTATGCCAATTTCCCAGCACGTACACACTGAACATTTGTATATACTTGTTGCGTACCACAGAATTCACCTTTTTAATCGTTTTAAAGCTTTATATTTATCCAGGAGAATTTCACACATATATTCAATGAACTATAAACATATTTGCTGATAATTTTCTCCAACTTTCACCGTATTTCCTTAACAAATTCCCCTTCCAACATCATGAAGTAATTCCAATTAGTTTGCTTATTTGTGCATGGATGAAAGAGCATCCACAGAGCATGGGAATCGTACAGTGGCCATATCTCCAAAGAAGAGTGATTGATTCTCCCTCCCCAGTAACTATCAACTACCAATACCACCTTATTAAAGAGTGGGGCTGGGAGACTACCCACTTTATCTATGCTGGGATTTGGGCAGGCTTCATCTTGAGCCGAGTCCACGAGTGCTCTAGTGATATCATGCCAGAAAGAAGCATAGAACTATCTTTTAATGTTCTAACTATTATTAATAAAATGAAACAAAGGTAAAGAATAAAATCATTAACATAAAGTCCCACTTTAGGAAACATCTCTGCTTCCTGACAATGGAATAGAGGAGAGAAATTGTGCTGACGTCACACATGAACACTCCTATTAACAAGTCCCCTAGATAGGGTGCCCAAGAGAAGCACTAATTCCAGCCACTCCCCAAACGTTTGCATTAACGCTCTGTGAGTCCACTGCTCTGTATTCAGTTAAGTGCCACTGAACAACCCTCTCTACAATAGGCTATAAAGGAGGGAGGGGATTTTCCTATGGCTACACAGGTTCATATTTTTCTGGACACCTCTTCCTCCCACCACCAATATATTTCCTCTCTGTTTAATATAAATTATAGTCTCGGTCAAGGTTCTACCTGTGCGTTGACTCCTTTGGTTTGTCTTCCTGGACCTATCACAATTGTATTATTGCAATATCGCTTACTTCGATCCGCAGCTGAAATACATGAATTGTGCTCTCTGCCCCGCTCCAGTCCTCTCCAAATTCTTCCCACAGTGCTTACACAGCACTTTGCATGCAGTCTGTGCTCACTAAACAATAGCTGAACTCCTAACCTTTTCACTTAAGTCTGGAATATGTAAGAGGGTTGTCACAATGAGGGGGGCAACGGAATGGAAATCTTGCATCTAGGTCTAGCCCCCTCCTTCTGTCTATCATATATATGGTTTATAATCTCAAATTACCCTCTGCTCTGCTTACTGCCATAAATCAACACCAATGTCACCAGATCAACCTCATGCATTTCAGATCTAGAAACTATTAATATGACATGTAAAACCCCAAGTCCTATTTTGCCAACTTAATTTTCCTATGTGTACATACTCCAAAAGGAGTTTCTATTTTAGAATGATAGCATCAAATGCAAATGACTCAATCTTTTATAATAATTATCATTATCAGTTGTTTTTCCTTTGCTCCTCCAACTTATTAAAATTCCTATCAGGCATGGCACAGCAAATCACTTCCCATTCCTTCAAGCTTACTAGTGATACAACCATATAAAATATGTTAATAAGTATGCTTGCCTATAGAGAATGCAAACTATCCTAAGAAACCGTTCTCGCCACCAGAGATCACAAACTAGGAATTTCTTCATTGGCTTTGAGATCCTAAAGCTCAAGATGTACTTGCTATACAGTCTTTACATTCTCGGTCCACAGTACAACGTGTGGCATGTAGAAGGTACGCAGAAGCCTACAGAATGAACGAATGCCCCACAATTAGTCCTGGGCAGGTGGGAATGCAACTCAAAGGAGAAGAACAGTATGGTGAAACTCAGCTTTCCACTTCCATGGAAGGCTGTATTACCAGGCTTCCCAGGGGGTCAAGTTCTTGTCATGAGTAAGGCTGTTCAGTGGAGACTGTGATTCAGAAGTAAAGGACAAGTGGAGAGTAGAGATCCAAATGTACAGAACCTGATTGAAGACCCAGTCCCCGACACCACTGGCTTAGTCCAGAGAAGACATTCAGTAAGCGTTCAGTGAAGCCACTTAAGTTACTCCAAAGCCCACACACTGGACTTCCATGCCCAAAGACTTTCTCTGTTATCAGAGAACAACCCAGAGTCTCATGACTATGGATGAGGAACCAGTAATGCTGGGGTGTGGCTGATATCCTCTACACGCAACAGGGAATATAAACCTCCAACCTCTGCAAATATTTTCATTGTAACCTGGAAAGGCTGCACATGTGAAAATGGAGTCATCATTCACACATTTGGTAAATATATGCAGAGCCCTAATTTCAACTGTGCAAGGAGTTAGAGATCAAAAATAAATAATGCAGAGTCTTCCTGGAACTCTGAGCTACCAGGCCACCGACGTAACATAAGCCAATAGGTACAACAGCAGAGAGCTTGGAAAAGGTACAGAGCTGGTGAGAGCAAGACAAGAAAGAGAGACAGAAAATGTACAAGAGCATGAAAGCAACCTCACAAGAGCCATGCTGCCATCTACCCTTCTCTACAACACACAGGCACGCTTGGAGCTTGTGTAGAGTGGGGTGTTTACACTTCTCACTTCCCTACATGCTTTAAGACAGAAGTTTTTCACACAATAAAGTCCCTAAGCCCAAACGACCCATTTCATATATTTTAATGGACATGAATACATGCTATACCTACACACAGAAAGCCATAGGCTAGAACATGCACAGACTTCTTTTTATGGGAGAACTAGGGCATGCTGAGGACCACTTTGCGTCTGATTTTCTGACTTCTGTGGCTCTACGGAACATGGGGAGGAAGGACAGAGTGAGCACACAGGGGTGAAGAGTGTTTAGGTGGGCCAGCATTGTCAGGTCACCATCAGCGTCTTCTAAGCCACCATGCACATTCATTAGTGTGTCCATCACCACTTTCTAGAAACCTGGCTTCTTTTCTCTTCATACATTATCAGAGTCAACAATTTTAAAAATACAGCATTGTTTAGAACACTTATTATTTTATTTGCATGCATATAAATGTGTGTGTGTGTTATGTGTGTGTTCTATGTGTCATGTGTGATTTGTGTGGCTGTGTGGTATGTTTGTGTAAGTTGGAAAAGCAGTTGGTAATTTCTTGACAACACCTGGGACCCAGGGGTTGAACTCAGGTTGACATATTAGTACTAAGTGTCTTCACCTGAGCCATTTCACCTGGCCCCTTAAAAATTACAGCTTCTGAGGTCAAAAACAAGAATTTTGGCAACACACACAAATGTCTAAAAAAAAAATGCAAACAATAAGAACAAAAGAATTGCACAGCAACATCTTAGTCAGATGATGTCAGTCAATGGTCATCAATTTCTACAGTTTCCTCCCCAGCCCTAAAGTCACATGCAGGGTGTTGGACGTGGAATTGTGGAGAGCACGCATGCCTGCCTGCTTAAAGGGTAAGATAAAGAAACTTCACGCCTCATCTCCCCACTAGATATGCCCTACCTGAGCAAGCCAAGGTTTGTCTCAAAGCCAAAAGCTGGGAAATGAGCAATTACATAGTTTTCCAAACGTTTCCAAATGAGTCATAGCCACGCCAGCTCACAGACTCTTGGTGGCTTGAAAATCATAAGAACCTGAAGTGTCCTCATCAGAGAAGCATGAGTGTGTGCACTGAGAGCCCCCAGAGCACATGGGAGGTGGTTTCATGTTTCAGAGTCTGTGAAACAGCCATTGTGGGACAGATGTACTAACTGAGAAAGGAAATTCAAGCTTAAGACTAAATAAGTCCATGAAAACCTCAATGTTATAGGCAAAGAACATTCTTTAAGTCTCTGATATGCACACAGGAAGAGAGCAATTCTTCATTAAATGCAAGTCCCCCATCTTCAGTGGTACTGACAAGGGAAGGCTGCTTTTTTATAGGTCATCTTTGCAGCATATACTCGCCTAATTATATTTGTAAAACAAGAACAGGCTGGACCTGGTTTTTCAGTATCAGAACCTAAAAGCTGCTACCCATGAAAGAACCTCCCACCAAAAGCTCAGTAACTCAATCTGTACCCACCGAGTTAGGAGACTCTTTTTATCATATCGCTTCAGGTAACGAGGCCAGTCCTACTCATTCTTCAGTGAAAGACACAGGAAGATGCCAGAAAACAAGATCCGGCTCTTGAG
This sequence comes from Peromyscus attwateri, assembly GCA_902168425.1. Classification (NCBI taxonomy): domain Eukaryota; kingdom Metazoa; phylum Chordata; class Mammalia; order Rodentia; family Cricetidae; genus Peromyscus; species Peromyscus attwateri. Next base: position 47,200 of record CABHPP010130291.1, on the reverse strand, counting down.
GCCCTGGCAATCTGCTGGGTAAAGTAACACCTCAGTTGGGGCTGTAGACAGCCCCGACCTCAGTTCACATGATCGGGGAATTTTATCAGCCTTACTGTCGGGACTTGTCAAATTAGTCTGGTGTAAACTCATACCAAGCCTCCCATGGTTGCCACAGCCTTTGATTAGGAGAACTTTGATCACAAAGCACTCTACATACAGCAGTGTACAGTGATCACATGGATTGCACACATAAATCAATCTCTCTCTTTCTCTTTCTCATACACACACGCACACAACTTTGCAGGAGCACAGGGTCTGCCCACCCCTGCCATGCTCCCTCTGTCTCCCTCCAGCCTCTTCTCCTCCCCACTCTCTACTTCCTGGCAGCCATAGGACAGAAGTCCTGATCCACTCATGCTGCCAGCCTACGTGCTCTGCCTCAGCACAAGCCGAGTGAAGAACCAACAGCTACAGACCGGAACCACGGCGCAAAGTAAAACCTTCCGTCCTCAGCAGGTGTCATCTCAGGGATTCTGTCACAGTGACGAAAAGCTGACATAGAACTCCATTTTTACTCCTGAGTCTGAATGCCTCTCTCCTTTGCTTTGTGTGACCATTGGTTATTTTTAATGACTCTGATTTCTTGTTCTCTCACATTTTTTTCAAATTAATCACCCCAAGAACTCTAAACCTCCTCCAACACACATTATGTTAAGAAAAAACGTTCTCTCGAAATAAAGCATCCTGAGATGACCTGTTGCAATGACTTCATTAGACGTAAGATTCAAGCTCATATGCAATAAATTACAAGGCAATTCAGAACTTTTAAAATAAATATGATTTGTGTCCAATATTTTGCAATCAAAGATTGCTTTAATACAGTATTGCTAAGCCACTGAAAAGGCTGGGCTACCAACCAAATAACAATGAGCAAAGCATACAGGGGTGCAGACTGGAGACTAAATGCACTATTACGCACCTAGGGTGTTTTGTTTTGTTTTGTGTTTGATTACAGTTGAATTCTCCCCCGAGCTGCGCCCCACCCCCCACCACCCAAGACTGGGTTTCTTTGTGTAGCTTTGCGCCCTACCTGGATCTCGCTCTGTAAACCAGGCTGGCCTCAAACTCACAGAGATCCGCCTGCCTCTGCCTCCCGAGTGTTGGGATTAAAGGCGTGGGCCACCACTGCCCGGCGATCACAGTTGAATTCTACATGAAGCTCAAGAACACAGTATGGGATGTTAACGCACTTTCACTGATTTTCACATCATGAAAATCGTCACAGGTCTTTGAGCCAACATCTCTCTAAGCCCAAATGATGACTTCTGAGCTGACAGTGCTCAACGTGAAGGTAAGGGGCACAGGATACACTGTTTAACTGTATCTTTTAGCCCAGAAATGATAAAAGAATGTTTTATATATGCGGGGTAAAATTTTAAGAAAATACTTCTTCCGTTAAGGTTGCACTCCGTTAAGAAGATAGGCAGGCAGGGCAGCAGACACCTGCACCCTTAAGAAAGGCCTCAAGGTTCCTGGGGAAATGGAGATTACAAGGACAAGATGACCCTGAGATGGTATGCCTATGCTGTGAGCTGGCGCTGCAAGGGTGCTCTCTCCTTAGCCTGAGTGCTGAGGGTGCACGGCATCTGGACGTGTAATCTGATGCTGGAGAAGACTTTTCTCCTGAAAGCTGAGCCAGGCCCTCTCTGTCCTGTCCTTGTTTTGTCACACTCTCACTTCTCTCCCCGTGTCCTCCTCCTCTTTCACGGGATGCCCACATTCCTGCATAAACTGAGATTCTGACCAAAGATGACGTGGATTCAAAAGCTCTGATTAATAATCCTAACCTGTTCCAGAGATCCTTGGGAATTATGTGGGGAGAAGGGGAGGAAACCAAAGGACTTTCATTTCTTTAAAGTGACAGCTAAAGTGGGCTAAAGTCAGTATCTAAGGCTAGTGCACAAGGCTTATATAGAAGACAGACCCCAAGCACAATGGTGTACGTACTTTCCAACCCAGGATTCCCAGAGACTTGTTCCACTTCAATGAGGCGTTAGGGAGGTCTGAGATGGTGCATTTTTTAAAAGCTCACATTTATAATGATTCTCACATTATCTTTGACTATAACTTAGAAATGTGGTCACACATTCACATACTAAACTTCCAGGAATCACTACATTAAGATTTAGAATAGAAATTCACATGAAAGCAGGTTTAAAGAGACAGAATAAATCTTAGCATGTTTTACCCTCACAATTGTTTAGTTGGTTCAGTTTCAGGATGTTGAAAAACAATCATGGTTTATTATGACCCCAGAGTCAGACTGTCTAATAACAAAATCAACAAAACGACAAGACAGATCTAACAGTGCTCTCCCACATCACATTGTTTGGGGCTGGCATTAGGTCCGGACATGATGAGTCAGGACTAAGAGTCATCCATTTGTTGAAGTTACTGAGTTCATGCCACTTCCAGGGGATGTCCAGAGAAGTGACTTACACACTCTGTCTCCAGGCAGCTCTCAGCCTCTGGCCACCACAGGAAAGCCAGAGTACACAGCTCCCGTTTTAGAGAGAGAAGAGACACTGATCTGCATAGCCAGGCAAAGACCAGACCTTTCTGTATAAAGCAGGAAAAGGCCTGCTTGGCGGGCTGGTTGAGCGCTGGGAGAATGCTGGTGGATTCTCTCTCTTCTTCCTTACTCTAAATATGGCGGCCCCTCTCCCCTGCATACACTGTCTTCCAAGAATACATGGATACTACCAACTCTCCATACACTATATTTCTTCATACACACACACCCCTACGATAAAGTTTAATTTATAAATTAGGCACAGTAAGAGGTTAACAACAATTACTAATGATAAAAGGAAACAATTATACCCATATGCTGTGATAAAAGTAATTTAAAACTCATGAATTATTCATCTCTAGAATTTTCTATTCAGTGTTTTAGAACCATGGCTGACTGCAGGTAACCAAAACCATGGAAAGGGAAACAAGAAGGCACTAACGTATTTAGAATAATAGCCATTTAGGGGCATTGCTCAGAAATAATTCACGTGATGATATTTAATCGTGTGCTCTGTCTCTGGGAGCAGCTTTGTATCAGTCATTCTACGTCTAAGGGTCAGATACTACGGCCAGGCAAGTAGCCCAGTGCTAGATCACATGTTCAGCAAGTGCAAAGGACTGGGTTCAATCCCCACAATGCCCCATACAGATTAGGTGCATTTATCTTCCTTGATTCCATGCTACAGCCAGTGTACACGCCACTTGTTTTCGTTTTGAGGAAGCACATTTCAGAAGTTATTTCTCCTCCTTCCACGTTTTCTGATGATTAAAGAAAACAAGGCTTGGAACCAGTGACAACCAGGAGAATATGCTACTACAGATGTCTATTGCACGCCACACACACTACTTCCGCACCATCAGAGTCTGCAAGGGACCAGGCCAACAGTACTGACGTTCCTTGCCCAGGGACAGCACTAGCCTGGGTCCTGTGCCATGTCACCTTACAAATCCATGCAATTCTGTCAATCCTGTCTGTCCATCCTGTCTGCCCAGTTCAGTCATGAACCGAGATGACAAGAATGGTCTTCTGAATTTGTCTGTCTGGCATGTACTAAATGTGCTTCCATGAGGGTTCCAGACTAGATAGAGATCAGACGGCACGTTCAGGAGTTCAAAGGCTACTCAGAGAGAGGGGCAGATGAGCAGTTCCCACATGACCCTGTGGAAACAGGTGACCATGGCCAACCACAGACTAATTCCCTTTGTTCACCGTGCTCCAGAGAGCCTGGGCTATTCCTTTGTTATCTGGTCCCTTCCTTACCTCATGTATGATGCGCTCCTTTTATTACTGATGTTGAATGTGCTCCTAGAAGTCACAAAGCAATGAAGTAATTTCACAGAGAGGCAAACTGGATTTGCTTACCAGATAATAAATCTCTATGTTCATAGTTAGAACAGATTTATGTTTCCAGAAAGGCATGGAACAGAGTGGAGAGGGTGCTGTGGCAATCTGAGCCATGTACTTTCTGTAATGAAAGCTGCCTGAGAGCTCTTTCAGACAAATGCATCATCCTGAAAGTTAAGACCCTGGAGACTCTGCACTTAAGGTTTTGAGGTCTATCAGAAAAACAGTGGACTTTAAACTGAAG
>CABHPP010130291.1:0-43045 GCA_902168425.1 Peromyscus attwateri | reverse complement strand
TCAGAAAAACAGTGGACTTTAAACTGAAGTTGGGATTCTAAGTTAAGCATCCAAAAGGCTCTCTTAAGTAGGACACTAAGTAAAAAACTACTAAATGACTAGAAGTAACTAATACAACAGTCCAAGGAGGGCTTCAACTCCCTGTCAACCTCCCCAGAACAGGACAACTGTCCTGAAGTCCTTGTGGCCATCTCTGAGCTTCTTCCATGAACACAAGCTTTGGGGGCATTCCCAACAGCTCCAGGGTAAACATTCACTTCTCAAGAATGGTTTAGAAGAGCAGGCTGGGGAACAGCAAGGGACCTTAACCACACAACACATCAAGTGGGGAGCTAGAAGCTCAATCAAAGTCATCCTAGCTGAAAGATGACAACAGGTAGCTCTTTTCGCTTTGTGTCTGGAGAGTAATGCCCTAGATGGAGCTTCTCAAATCAAGTGTGAGGTCTCTCTAGACCTATGGCCGAATGTGCCCGGTCACATGGTCTTATTTTTGACACTAAGCAGTCAACCTCAGGTTTAGAAGGTATATGGATAAGAGATGTGAGTTTTTATAAAGTTCTCAACATCAAATTGTTCGAGCACAAACCTTCTTTTGGTAGGACCCAGCGAAGAAAGAGCTACAGAAGCAATTGCCTAAAGCACCAGGCAGCTTCCAGGCTCTCCAGGACACCACTCCCATGTCCTGAAGTGAATTCTCCAGTGTCATTAACACCGCAGGAAGAGAACAGGGTAGGAGCAGAAGGAATAACCTGCAAAACGCTCACATGGGATGGAATTAGGGCAAAGGGGATGCTCGACCAAGGTCTTGGAAGAAGAAGGACACTCTGATGGTCAGCTTTTCTAAAATCCCACCAACTGAGATGTCTACCTACCTCTGTCATTTCTATCTTAATTTCTCAGTGAGTTTTGAATTCATGAAAGGAAGAAGGGGGTGTGTTTATGAGCCTCCCAAATGTCTGGCCTCTCTATTAATGTAATAATGTACACAAATGCTACCACCTTCAGCCTGCACTGGCACTTTCTTCCCATCTGTAGAGAACCCCCCACCACTGAATCTCTTTCTACTTGAAAATTGAGCAGCAACATGAAGGATTTCCTATTTATTATTTCTAACCTTTGCATATTGGTCATTGGCTATAGTACTTTCTGAAAAATTCCTCCTTACTTTCCTTAGTCAAACAACTTATCTATGGTCATTATTCTTATTCATTCATTGTACAAATATTTAATGAGCAGCTTATAACTCTCAAGGGGAAAGGGGCAGCACTTTGTTTAAGGACTGTCTCTGAAATAATGAAGTTCTCAGAATAATAATAAAGTACCATGAGCTTTACTGAGAAGAAACAGTTTTGCTACAGTATTTGGAAGGAAAGGGATTTCAAAAGCTCCAAGGTCTCCAGAGATGGCTGACCATGTGTCAGTTAAGGAATGTGACAATCTCATGTACCATATGATGGCTGCAAACCTTCGATATTTCTAGAACTCCACAGATGTCCATATCAGAAGCCCTATGCTATACACCACCACTGCTGTCTTGAACACACAATCAAGCGGGATACATTCATACTTGGTCCATCTCAATAAAGGTCGTTCGTAAGATATCAGAGTGCTCAGTGATACAGAGGAGGAGCTGGGAAAACACTCTAGCCATGGAATTCCACAAAGTCCTAGTCAGTAACCAGCCATTTTCAGCCACAGGAGTTGCAAGAAGTATCAGTCGTCAGCAGAAGCAACAGGAAGAAATGAAGGAGTTAGAAAAGTAAGAATGTGAATTCAGACAACAAAAAATGCACACTTTGAATCAGAGGAGGAAACACACACACACACACACACACACACGCACGCACGCACGCACGCACGCACGCACGCACGCACGCACACCTCATGGTTGGTTATGGAGCCTGTGGAGATAACGACTGAAGAAATGGGTAGATACTTCAAGAAAATGCTGAGAAGAGGAGAAATCATAAGCAATCCATCACTTGTGTTTCCTTCCATCTGCTCTGTTCCCCCTTCTGCTTCTCCCTTTCTGTTTTCTTCTAGAGCCTTTGGGGAAGCAGATTCGATTATAAACTGGGTATTAACGAGAGAACCCAAATTGGCCATCGTGGAAAGATTAGCAGCAGCATCCATGTGTGGTGCTGGGCTAATCCCTCCTTGGAAGGGGTCTTCTGTTGCCTAGAGCTCCCAGGAAGTCCACAGGATGGCCGCCCACCAGCTCTGTAAGATGAGGATCATCACCTGGCCTGCTTTGAAGGTAGGGTTTACTATCACCAGACCACCCAGGAACCGAAGGGACAGGCAGACCAGCTAAGTTTCAGGGAGACAGCCAAGAAGCACGGAGGAGGATTACAGAACAAAGGGATCTCCTTATCTGTCAAATCCACATACAAGCCAACACAGACAGGAGGAAACGTTGTGTGTGCTCATAGGGTTTATGGGCTGGAACCTTTTCAAGTTTTTAGAGGAAATCACATGGTGGTAAAGGAACAAAATGTAACTTCAAACTCAGTCCCAGGAAGGAAAGAGGATTAACGTTCGCTGTGTTTGCTGGCTCTGGCTCTTGGGGAGAAATTCCTAGAGTTAAGACTCAGGATCCTACTTGTTAGACACAGAGACCTGATGACTGTCATCAAGGGAAGACTTCTTCCTTCAGGAATTGCCAGCATTCACTTGCTCCTCTCAGTCTCATCCAAACTGGATGTACCATGCTACTGCCACGATCAAGGCATACAGGGGATACTACAATAAGTGTATACCCCAGATCCGTGTATCTGAGGACACCGTCCCCCACCCCCTCCAGAAAATAACATTCTGAGATTATTATTTGTCTTCAGTGAGAAAATGTATTTTCTGATGGCTAGGCATGAGGCTGGTGTCCTGGAAGAGAAAAGAAAGAAGACACTCACAAGAGCCCCTGGAGTACACAGAAGAGCTGCATGCAGGGATTTTAATGAAAAGATCTGAGAGCAGTCATAGACCCCAGGAAGCTAACAATGTGAGAGTGTTGGGGGAAGGGTCATCCTGTTGGCTGGATCATGCTAGAACCTGTCCTAGGTGAGTATGCTCACTGCGTCAGTCCAGTCCTTACACACAGAGGCTTCCTGATAGATGAGAACCATTACCACTCAGTTAGTGAACAATTACTGATCAACCACAGACAGAAGACACCTGCTTTGTCTTTGAGGAAAATACACAGGCAAGACAGACTTGTGTAAGACCAAGTCAGATGAATTACTTGCCTTCCTGTTCCTAAGTCTGGCCATGGTAAAATGAATATAGAAAACTGTGTTCCAGAAACTTATATAGCTATAGTGAATAAACAGTGAGTTCATCCAGGTCAAGTGCTCAAAACATTGCACGACACATGGTCCGCAGTGGTGGGTAACAGAGGAAGAGAAAGTGGTAATTTATGTGTTGGGTCACACTTGGTTGCACCATACTTTCTAGTTATTTGCTCAACTATCAGTCTTGACATCTGTGTGAAGATTTTTTTTTTTTTTTAGATGAGAGTAACATCAAAATCAGTAAATTTGTGAGACAAAATGAGTTGTGCTTCATAAGGAGGACAAGTATCATCTAACCAAAGATCTCAGGAAAAACAGGTTGGTGTCTCCCAAGACAGAAGGAATTCTACCAATGGTATCTTTGAAATTAGATTGTAACAACTTTCTTGGGTGCCCAGCTTGACAGTCTACCTTGTAGATTATGAACTTGCTAGTCCCCACAATTGTGTGAGCCAATTCAATAACATCAACTGATTGATCAATCCATTCCCTATTTCCAATATTATTGTTTTGTAATTTTAGCACTAAGAAAGCTGTGTAACGAGAGGGAACAGTATTTCTCAGAAGTGCAGGTTGAGCCCCTTTTCTGAAGCGACAGTCCTGTTAGTGAAGGCTCCGGTGTACCTGCAGAATGTCAGGAGGAGTTAGGACTGCACATCTGGCTTTCTCCTTTCTAGCAGAGAACAGCTACAAGTGCTCAGGTACCACAAACTTAAGTAACAGTCCGACTTTGGGTGATAGTGTGGGGCGAAGGTCCTTATTCTTAACTGAGCTAGTCATGTAAATGGACAAAAGAACCCTATTCTTCAACTTAGGGGAGAAGGGTCAGTGTTAGTTCCCATCTTCACTTTGCTCAAAAACAACTCAGATCTTTCCTAAAGTACAGCCTGTTCACTTCACACTGACACATGCATAAGAAACATTAGGATATCTGTAAGTTGAAATGCAACATCCAAGATAAGAAATCCAACTTCTGCTCCTGGGCTTCACATAGGACACGCCTCTCAGGAGACAACAGAAATGACCACCGTCTTTCTCTCAGTTCCACAGATGGATAACTTGAGCTCTTTGTTCAAACTGTGCGTCTGGAAACATCTGACATGGGGGCTGCTCCTGCTGGATTAATGAGACACTTTAAATGTAAGGGCGAAGGCTGTACTTCTCTCATTGTCTGTTTATGGCACTAATAAGAAGCACTTTGCAGTTGTCAGTTTCCTATTGGGATAATACTAAGGTTTTAAGAGTCCATAAAAGCTTTATATTTGAGTCTTGTTCCTAAATGATGACTCTATTGTTCTGGCGGGGCCCATAGCATTGAGATTATAGCTAGATGTGTGGCACCACATTGAGTGAAAAGCTAATTTCAGAGAATTCTTCTTGACAAATAGGAAGACCTGAGATTTCTCAGTAACTTTTCTGCCCAACTGCACATGTTCTATGTGCTAAGTCAGATAACCTGGATTCTCCAGAGCTTCTGCACACTTGGGTGTTTGACAATCCCTGGGGTGGGTGAGTGCTGTTACATTTAACCCACTAACCCCTGTGATCAAAAAGCATTTTATGCATTTTCAGTGATGATAAATATAAAACTTTTCCAACTTACCATCACAGTGTCAAAAATCATCATCTATATCACACTGTTCCTCCTAAGGTCCAGGGATAAATAAACAATCTTCGACAGAAGCACAATTTGCCATCTTGTCCCCTATTGCTAAACACCTGCTGAGAAGCCTACTGTGAGTCACTTGTTAAGATATCAAGCTTAGCTGGCTGGTCAGTCCACACCATGAAGCAACTAACTGTCCATTGGAGAAAGAAGCAGAGTCCATGCCATGTTTCTGTTAAGACAACATTTCCCCACTAAGCAGACATCGATGAGGTGCCTACTGCATGCTAGGATTTGATGATGAGTTTATGTTCTAGATGACAAGGAGGGGGAGAAAGTCAAAGATGACAGAAAAGAAAAACAATGAACAAGACTCTTCTAAAACAAGACTAAGGTCAACCACATGTGACCGTTGGGATTATTTTAGATATGACGACTCAAATGCAACATTTGATCCAAAAGTCTAAATTGAGGGGGTTGGGGGGCAGGTCCATGAAGAACTTGGAGAAGGATGTTCATAGAAAAAGGAGAGTGCAAAGGTTCGGAGGCAGACATAAGGTGAGCATACTGGAGAATAATGCAAATGACTTACACAAATGACCGCCTTGATGGGGAAGGAATCAAGGAAAGTTGCTCAAGCGGGCTTTGCAGCAACCATTGTTCCTTCTCTTCCTAGAGCCCCACATTCTCAGCAAAGAAGGCACACAGCTGATTACAGCCCCACATTTGCTTCAGCTGCCCAGGTAAGCCTAGCCACCTCCAGCTCACTGGCCAAGCATCACCAAGCATCAAACTCAAAGGATCAACCTCACATTCATGGATATGTTTTAGGTCGTCAATGTCCTCCAAAGACCACTAGTTACGGCTCATGGAAAACTATTAGGAAGTAGAAATATCATGAGGTAGGGTTGTGTGGACGGTCTTTCAGTCATGGAGAAGTATTTTCAATTGGGATCAAAGGACCCAGTCCTTTAGCCTTTATTGTTTTCATGCCCTGGCCATAGAGAAGTTTGTCTGAGTACAATGTACTTCCTTGCCACAGACCAAAGTCAAGAGGGATAAGCGACAGTAGACTGAAACCTTCACAGCTCTAATCTAAAATACAGTGTTTCTGTTTACAAGTTCTCAGTTATTTTTCATAGTGTCCAAAAGCTGGCTAAAAAACTCATGGCCTATTCTTGTATGTGGTGGGGGTGGTAATTCATCTTACAGCTTATAGTCTATCATCCAGTGAAGTCAAGGCAGTTACTCAAGGCAGGAACCTGAAAGCAGGAACTGATGCAGAGGCTATGAAGAAGTGCTGCTTATTGACTTGCTGGCTCATGGTTTGCTCAGTCTGCTTCCTTGAAGCACCCAAGACCACCAGCCCATAGGTGACCCCACCAACAATGGCCTGGGCACTTCCACATCAATCACCAATTAAGAAAATGCATTATAGATGTGCCTACAGGCCAGTATTAGGGAAGCATTTTCTCAGCTGAGGTTCCCTCATCCCAAAGGACTCTAATGTGTGCCAAGCTGACATAAAAGCTAGCTGGCACACTGACTATATGCCAAGCCAGTGGAGAAGAAAAAGGATCCCAGGGCATCCCAGCTGCAGAAAGTGGGAGGTATGAGAAACAAATGGGACCTATCCTTACTCCAGACCCTTACACAGGTTCCACGTGTGGCCAATGGACACATACATACACCCTGGACTTGACTGAAGGACCCATCCTCTTTCAACATCTCTATGACAGGCATCAAGAGACAGTGACGTTCCTATTTCTGGACTTAGGCCCCAGTATATAACCATTTAGAAAATGAAAACATATGAAGATATTCCTAAAATATATATTCTTAAAATATACATGCAAAAGAATGGAGTTTAAATGGAATTAACATATAAGAGTGAAGGGGCAATACCCCCACACAACATCGTATGTTACTAAATAAAACATCCAATACAAGTATCGATTACATCTTTCTGAGTCATTTAACCTCACTCCTATTCCACCCCAAATACAACAGGAGCATGTGCATGCCAGGTTCAATCTATTCAACTGGCAGTGAGGAGCTGAGGTCTGAGTCTCCCTGGTTCCTATAATACCTCCTTCTCTGTGAACTCTGATTGTCAATCCCAAGCATCCTGGGGCCCCTCTCCTCCTTCCTGTGAGGCAATGAACAGATGCCAGGAGACATCGTAGTTTCAGCCTTTTTTCTCACTCAGATCTGGCTGCCTGCTATCCAGCAGGGAAAGTGATGCAGGTAGCTCTTCCTCCAAACAGCCTCAACCCTCCCTCTGGCCTCCTTTATTAGGCTTTTATAGACTCAGCTCCCAACAATAGTGTAAACAGCCATTACAGAAGCCATCCTCCTTTGTGCACAGGAAGCCAAGGCCCTGGAAGATGCTTTGCGGTCCAAAACCAAAAACTGTCCACAGAAACTTCACCAATGCAAGGCACTTATCTGCCACACACCAGCAGAACTCTGAATGATACTCTAAGTATACTTGCTGAATGAGTTCTGTAAATGACTAGGTATGTGCAAAGCCAACTGACTCAACTCAGACAGGTAGAAATTCTTCAGTCCCCTTTCATGATATTCTAAACATTTCACAAAAACTAATTCACGGACCCTTAAATGTGGTCTCCTCCAGAGCCTACCTGACATAGCCCATCTTCCTCAAGGCCGTAACTCAGCCCAAACGTTAGATCTGACTCTAACGCCTGCTTTTAAGGCAGACAGGTTTGCTTAAGAACAATGAAAGCTGCTTACTTTTCAAATTCTCAGTGACTTGAGGGAATGTCCTCTAGACTGGTCTGAAATGTGAAGCTTCACAAAGCAGGATCCCTAGTCTGGGCAGGACCATGAGCTGTCTGTTCCTTGGGTACTACCTTTTCTGCAAGGAGGGCCTGGCTACTCATCACCTGCACTGCTGGGTCCCCACAGAATATGGCAGGTCTTAAAGGCACACCTATAACCAAGGTTGTTGACATTACTCCTTGTGTCCCCCATCCTCTACATGGTGGCCTGGGACACACCCTCCTTTCTGAAGCATTGCTGAGGCCTCCACTTAGCATTCTATGCAAACAGCTCAGATCTCTGATATTTTCTTGGATATTTTGTTCCATCCTATTTCATCTGCAATAAAGAAAGTCAATGGAGGAAGGATGAAGGAGTGGAAAGGAGGAAAAAGGTACCTGCACAGAAGGACAGATTCTCTTCTGGACCCCAAATGGAGTTCTCGGAGATTCTGCTTACCTAATACCTAGAGAGAAGAAAATCCGACAAGCAAAGCTCCCAGGGACCCAGGACTGAGCCACTAGCATGCAGCCCCCTACTCCAGTCTCAAACCAGCAGCCACACAGAACTAAAGCCAAGCTGTCCACACTGTGCCCCACGAACCTGTGTATCTCCCACATGCTCATCGCAAACACGAGATGATGCTTACAGCGATGAAGACGCTAAGAACCCTGATCTGATGACCACACACTGTGGACATGGGTCAAATGATCACGCGGTACCAGGAAAAATGCCCAATTAAAATAATAATCATAGCTCAGAAATAAAGTAACACATTTTGATATACGCAACAAAAACCCAAATCCCAAAATTGCATCTTCTCTACCATGAGCTCATACCACACCCAAGCCCCACAACTGCAGAAAACAGAAAAAAAGAAAAAGAAAAAGAAAAAAGAAAAAGGGGAGGGGGGAAGAACCTGGTAGCATTCTCCATTCAGTTCCTCCACAATAAATCTGTAGTTGGAAAAATACAAGTGGAGACATGACAAGGATTAGTTGAAGTTACTGTGCATGGCTGCAAATTCACACCTGCTCACTCTAGGAAACAGGATCTAGCTAGCAGAGTGTGATTCTACTCCTGAGGCTGTGTGGTGGCAGCTTGTTCAGGGAGGAAAACCATAGATGTTTTAGGAGGGCATCAGACAAGTTGGGATTTATTATTTATTATCTTGGCTCCGCCACTTTCAAGTAACCTTGAGCATGTAACTTAGGCTTCAGAGTCCTCACCAGAAAAAAGAAAATAACTGTACCAAACTGATGGGGCTGTCTAGAATTGAGGGAGATAACTGCATACAAAAGTATTTAACACACCCTAGTATGATATTTTCTCATAATTTTGTTTCCTCTGAGATCCCCGAAAGGAAGGAGAAAAACTTGGGAGAAATATGTGAACTCTACTTGGCGTAAGAACGTTCCAAACACTCACAGGCATCTCTATAACCCTTCTGCAATTCTTAAAAGAATGCTTCAGATGTCAAATAATATAACAAATGTGTCTTCTCCATCACCAAACAATAACCATACTCAGATATCTGCATTCTCTCTAGTACTTAGAAAACCACTATTACTCTTACATTTTCCTCAGCCATTACCAAGAAAAAATATAAAGCCTAGCATTAACTTGATGAATAAGAGACAGACAACATGTTAGTAATGAAGTGACTTCAGCTATCTCTTAACCACAAGAGTGACCACCTCGGCAAATAATAACATGATCAATCCTGCAGAAACATGAGCTGTAATCTAACAGCAAATCAAATGGGTCATTGCTCTACTTCTGCCTCAGACAAGGATTTCTGCATTTGTGATTAGGTTGCTGATTTGCTGATGTTTTGGGCTTTTTAAAAAATCTGTCAAAAGGGAGAAAACTAGTTAAAGAAAACTGGATGAGCTATGGTGAATATGTAACAAGAGATGTCAGGAGAGGAAGAATAAAAATATGACATTTTGCAACTGAATAAATATGTTTTGGCAAAAGGGATATAAAGTCACTGAATCCCGTATGTCAGAGACTAGGGTGTGGGAGGCAAACATTTGGTCTTAGGCTGAATGATGACAGTTGTACTAAGAACAATGAAAATAATGTGGCTGAATAAAAATGTATTAGGATTGTTTTTTCCACTGTCAACAGGTTGCTCTGTCCATGAAATCATTTTACCTTAGACTCTCAAGAAAGACAGATTTAATTGGTCCAAATTCATAGATGAAGATACAACAATTAAATTAGTCAAATATTTCCATTATGCATAATTAAAATAGGAGAATCAGACTTATAAACAAATATGATTATTTAAATCTGTAAATAATTTATGTTTCCAGCCTTAATGATAATGTGACAAGCTCACAAGAATTTTTAAAATACAAACTACAGAAAACCAAGACTCAAAGAAACATGCATGCATAAACATAAATCTGTGTTTTTTATCATGTGGTCAAATAGAAGTACTACAATGAGAGGTCCAGCTTCCATACTGAACAGCAAAATGAACTGGTGTCTAGAATTCTAAGAAAAATTACGTATTTTATAGTTTAACAATCCTATGTTCTGACTGCACTTGTGTACTTATCCTTACACAAATGATAATTCTTTTCAAAGTGGTTTTCAGACAAAAATTATATGGCTGTGCTTGAGAACATTTCCCAACTGCATTTGACTAGGAGGTGTTTACGATGACTGATTTGTGAAAGGCAAACAGAGTAGAAAGGTATAAAACAAATATGTGTACGAAAAAACTGCTTGGGTAGAGACCAAGTTCACAATTGGTAAATTTATTAGGAATCAGTGTTAGGTTACAGCGACTTCTGGCGTTTTCTGCAAGCCCAGAACTGGTAGAGGTCCCGCAGAGTGATGGGAGGGCATAGGATGCCATGCCAAGTTGCTTGCTTACAGCACAGGATGTGTGGGATTGGTCTACTTCCTCCACACCAACAAGATCTTCACTCCAAAACCCATCTGGTTTTCTCATCTCCATCATGAACATAGCTTGTCTGTTGCCTGCCCCACCCTCTCATGTCTTTTCCTTATTTTCTTGTCCTACGCATAGTATGTTTTAAGCTTTATTAGGAAAATAGGGGTGTCTTGTGAATGTAGATACTGCCAGGAAGTAGATTTTTTACCATTCCTGAACACAAACAAATCCCAAATGTCAAAGAGTCCATTCTACCAACAGAACCAACAATGTCTTCTGATGCACATTTTGCATTATAGAAATTCAGGGAAATTCAGACTGTGATAGAGAAGGAATGCACCAATTAACAATCGGCAATTCTGATAATTACAGAGAAGACACCACTGGAATGGACAACATGGCTCAGTGGGTGAAAGTGCTTGCTGAGCTGGGTCCTTGAAACCCACGGCAGAAGCAGAGAACTGAGTCCTGAAAGTTGTCCTCTGACGGACTGACTTCCACATATGCTCTTTGGATGCATGAAGCCACACTTCACACCACACACACACACACACACACACACACACACACACACACACACACCAGCGGTTTTTAATTAACAAAGTGGAAAATTTTTAAAAGAAGATATTGTTTACTTTGTTCTATCTGGAGTTATATAGTAGGGATCCTCTGACTTCTAAGTATGGGAAGGACGCGTTCTATATAGTTTGCAATGAATGGTGATATAAATCCACCAACCCTGAAAATTTCATGGACGTGTTAACAAGGTAATAGTGTAACACACAAAACACGGTCTAGATTTTCAGTGTTTAGAAATGTTTCAGTTATCACCAAGGTGATGCCATAAAATGAGGACAATAAAATGTAATTACACATTAATTACAGAAACTATCAAAAATAATTGACTTGTACAGAACACAGTACTCCTGTTAAAAAAGAAAGAAGCTGGTGGATAATAAAATATATACAGTATTCCATCCTCTAGACATAATTATTCCAAGGCAGCAATTAAATTTATAGAAAACTGTTAAGTTTCTTCTGTGATTCTTTACTAAGAACTCAAAGCATTTTCAGGGAATTGCTTCCAAAAAAGTTCTCAGGATTGTTTAACATCCTAACAGGAGGCATGGCCATAAACTCAACTATGTGTTTTACAAATAACAAAAAACTTCATGCTTCTAAGACTCCTCTGCATTTGTTGTATTTCTGGTTCCCACAAGACCAACTTCCGCTCTGGTTAGAAATGTTTAATTCCCCTCTATCCATGTCTGAGCACACTTTAATAGTAAGAAAAAATAATTTTAATGCAAAAATAATGTTCTGCAAAGCAAATGGTAGAGTATTTTTATTAATAATTATCATGCCAAGATTTTTATACCAGTTTGTTTCTTTAACATTTAAGGAAGCAGGACCAGGCTATAAAATCATTCCAGAGTCCTTATGGGAAGCATTAAGTTTTTTAAAGGGCATAAAAATCACCCCTTTCGGGTTTTTTTACAGCACACTCAGAGTCCAGAGAATTCTCTACATATAAGCAGTCATGAACATAAACGTTTGTACATTGCTGCTGGAAGTGGAGGAGGCTATAAATATCAAATAACTTGATATCAAAAGTTTTAACCACTGGAAAATGAAGAAAGCTTTAAGCAAAATAGATGTGCATAAGAACATCAATGGCAAACAAAAAAGACATTTGAGAATCATGTTGTGTGTTTGTCTATATACACCGAACAGCCCTTAAAAACCACTTACATTTCAGTTTTCCCCTTTGGTTACTTTTTGTCTTCAAAAGATGTTTGCGAGGCTTTTGTTTTACTAGGATATTTTCATTATACAAAATGATGGGAATCATCATATCGCTCCAGGTTCATGTCACGTACTTTGTTCACATTCACATCTCCCTCTCCCTCTCTTGCACCTTGTTAACCCTCCCACTGGTCGCCTTCTTTCCCATAAATGATACCTCTTTTCCTTGAATGTCTAATATGTGTGTGTGTATGTTCAAATCCAGTTCATCATATGAAAGAAAGCATACAATACATTATTTTAATCCAAAGTTACCTCAATCACAGTGAGAGGGGCAGTCAATTATGAAAAGAATCAACTTATGAATGTCTATGAGAAAGAACTGAAGGGTGAGAGACGGGACAAAGGAAGGAGACTGTGCTAGCAAACACCAAGGCCATCCTTTGTTGATGCAGGGGGAGCCTGAGTCCCGTGATGAATGAATACTTCCTGAAACAGAGCTTGACAGAAAGGAAATACAAACTACAATATGAAAAGCCACTAACTGGGGAGTCTTTGTTACCGCAAAGTAGACACAGCATAAGCCCACGGATAGGAAGCCTACCATCTCCTAGTTAAAAGCGAAGTGTAGCTGGAGGATCTGATTCTGAACCAGTACAAGTTCCGTTGGCCTGCAAAAGCCTTGCTTTTACAGTTTAGGAAATGCAAATGACTTGGCAGCATTTCTTAAATATGCCAGATTCTGACATCTCAAAATTAGAACACTAAGGAAATTCCAGAGGCACAAGTGCTCATCATCCATCTCGATTCATGACAGCACATCCAGCATCCCTGAGAAAGAGGCAGTGCGTTATTCCTGCAGTGTGGTGATGGGCAATCTCAGCAAGAAGTTTCTGAATGGAATAGAAGATTGAATAGGAAACAAGAAACTCCCAGATATTACAAAACTCACCACTGTTGCCTTGACGGAAGAAGTTTGAGTTCTACACCTTAAAAACTGCAATGTAAAAGAGGTCAAGTATGAAGCAAAACACTCTTAAGTACCCACTCACACAGACTATAAAACTCACAATTATAGAAGATGGCAGAAACAGGTAAGAGCGGTACTCAGTAAGTACCAGGCACCAGCTAGAGCCTGGGCCTAAAAGACAACATGTATAGTTGTGCATATGTAATGTGAACAGGAGTCTATATCACATTCATTAACTGCAAAGACACCTTCCCGATCATGGGGTGGGGGAAACAGATGTGCATGTGGGCCTATGCATTATTAGGTAGAAAGCAATTATCTGCCTTAATTCATGTAGATCCTACCTCCCAAATGTGAAAAATATCTGCATTGTTTTTAAATAAATTTTCACTCATGAACAAAAAAGGTTGCACGTAGAATAAGTAAAAAAATCAAGAGAGGGATCCAGCGTGATGCTTGTTTTAGACTCACCTCCATAAACAGCCCAATGAGAAGTGCAGTTATATGTAGGTGGGGACCTAAGGAGGGCAGGAAGAATAAGAGAAAAGGGAGCCGGGACCTTTCTTAGTAAGATTAAGAAGATGTGATGACCCACAAAAGGCCCAGCTCTCTGGTAGTGAGCCTCTCTGGAGAGCGCTTAGGGTAGCACTGCCTCTTAAGATGGGCTGAAGTTTTAAGGGGACCAAGGAGATCATCTTTCAGGTTAGGAAGATTTAGATAAAATAATCTGAAACCGACAATAAAGAGCTGAATTGTCAGGCCGTCCAGGTTTGCGAAAGATCAAAGTCTGTCCCAAACCAATGTGTGGGACAAGGGGCCGTCCCTGTTCTGGCTGGCATCCTCCCAGCCTCTGCTGCCAGGCAGAAAGTGTGTCTCTGTAAGGTAGGCCAGGGCCTCTGAGCAGGCAGGAGCACTGCCAAGAATACTCAGCGCTGACCACCTCAGCCACAAAGCCAATGTGACTTGGGCTCGTGGATGCTCAGAAAACTCCAACAAGGAGACTCTGAGAGGTGTATCATTCCTAACCCAGAATGAGGGCCACGGCTGGTGCGCAGGACCCTGCCTCGGTATAAAAGGATATTTTAAGGTCTATGCATATGTCAAAGGGGACGCTGATCAGAGAAGAGCCAATAGGAAGACAAAGTTTTTTAAGTGTTGACAGTCTTAGGGAAAGTAATGAGAAGGCCCGGGGAAAAGTAATGCAATTAAAAGTTATTCTCAAAAATCCTGAATGTCCCTGGGACAATTCCACTTGATAAATATTTACTAAGCAACTTCCATGTGGATAATCCTGTTAGCAGTCACAATGCAGGCACACACCAAGTTTGACAAGAAACAGTCCCTTTCCTTAGAGAGTCTGCAATGAAGTGAGAGAGAGGTCAAAACCAAGCAAGTAATGAGTATCAAGTAGGCCCTCGGGAGGACAAAGTACCGCCAGGTCTGACTTGCAGGCAGTAATGACTGCATTTTCCTGGGGAACGTTTTTGACAAATGGATAGTATTTAGAGAACCAGACATTCCTTTTTGTTTTTAAAAGAGAAGTCAAGAAATAAAAATACTCTCAAGCATGGGACAATTAAGTAGTTAGAGTAGAGAATAAAATATACAGAGGGCCACTGAATGACAAAAAAAGTCTAGTTTTGCCAGGGAAATAAGATATAACAATAATAAAAGGTTCGCATGTGTAAGACATATTACCAAGGCATACCTGGATTCATAAGCAAATCCTATGACATTAACAGAGTGCTCTCCTTATACAGTAAGGGAAGAAAAGCTCACCAAAACATCTTCCTCTCAAGGCCTCCCTCCAGAGTAGCACCACTTTTTAGTCCGGTACTTTGTAAGTGCTCAGTAGCAGACTGTTGAACGTTCTTACAGACACGTGCACTTATATTTTACAAACGGTGTACAGCATAAATACATATGGCATCATTACTAGCATTGTTATCCTGAGAATCAGTCACACATTTCTCCCTTTTCTGTTTGTAAACAAAGTCTATTACTGCTAATGCATGTTTATAATATGTGCTTTGGGTTTTTATTTTTTTTTTTTTTTTAATTTGGGTATGTGTGAGGGGTGGGAATGCACACAGACAGGTTCCCACTGGCGAGAAGAATGTGTTAGATTTCCTGGAGCTGGAGTTACAGACAGTAGTGAGCCGTCCAACCTGGGTGATAGGCTCCCCACTAGGAACAGCAAGTGTCCTTAACCACTGAACTGCCTGTCTGCATCCTTTCTGCTTTTACTGTTTTGCTGTGATGCAAGGGATCAAAACAAAGGGTCTCTTATGTGCTAAGCAAATGTAGCATTGACCTGTATGCCCTTGATTTTTCAAGACAGGGAATTACTACATGGTCCAGGCTCGCCTCTAACTCTCAATCCTCCAGTCTCAGCCTCCCAGTTCTGAGACTGGAGGTGGTCTGCACATATACACCTACCTGTTCCCCCATTTTAAAGTCTCTGCCAGCTTTGCGGGACACCTTCTCCTGCTACACTCCCATGAAATCCTAGAGAAACTAACAGTCCTCTACGTGGAAAGAAAAAAACAAGGTGAAGTGTTATTGTATGTTTTGTTTGCTGATACATTCAGAGTGTCTGTAAGATAGCCCCTTGAAAAAAATATGATCAATATCTGTTTTCCTGTTAAATACACTTAATTTATACAGAGTAAGCCAGAGCAAAAAACTGTCTTTCATTTCCTTGTTTATCTGCTATCTGAGATGATCCACAGCACTGCTGAAGTAGCTCTGGTGAGGTAAACCTCTATAAAAGTCTATCCAAAAACAACAAACAAACAAACAAAACAACAACCCAGTAGTGTTAAATCCTGCTCGACCACTCCCCTGCACTCATCTTTAAATGCTTAAAATTTAAATGATAACAATTCAATTATCATAACATGGGTTGGTTTCCACTGTGACTTGTAAGCCCAACTAGAAATATCTGGTCCTACACACATTCACACACCCTTAACTGTTAAAAGGAAAGTAGTCTTCCTGAGCCTTCATTTAATATCACAAATTTACAGTTATTTTTTATGTTTACTGAGAAAGCCATGAGCACCATATGGACTGACTCAGGGATATCCTGCCAGCATGTTACATTTTATCAGCAACATGCTCAGTACGCTCTCCTTAGAGCAACCCCAAATGCTTTCCTTTCTACTGAAAGCTGTGCTGCCCGTGACCTGACGACCAGGCTGGACCAGGCTGGCCATCTACGCGTGCCCTCCTTTTGCGGTTTCTTCCCTTTTCCTTTATACCTGCAAGGAGGGATGCTCCCATGAGGACAGGTGTTTGGGGCAACAAGCACGGGGCAAGCTACAGGTTCCAGGTTAGACTGGACAGGAAGACCTAAGCGGAGGGCCTTCCAGTCCAACCTGCCAGGAGGATTTGGCTCCACCTCTGCCAGCCATTCCCCTGAGGCCTGGCACTTTTCCTTCTGGCTTCTGGGTGTAGCTGCCAAAGCTGTGACCCACTTCCACACCGCCTTGCAATTCCGGATTCCCCACATTCCCCTTGCATGTGCTGAGCTCGCTCCCTGCATCAAAATGAGAATCACACAGAGTCAGTGAGACACCTGCTCAGCTTTCAGCCACTGACTTTGGGTTCGCAGTCATCATGTGAGAGAATATTCAGAATCACCCATTTCCCAGAGATACTCCAGACCCTGCTTCTCAGTGCCCCCAGAGGACATAAAGCAGGGCCTAGATGACGTGAACCAAGGTGCTCTGCTCTCAGAGACCACCCAGAGGACTTGTCCCTCTGAACATGACATCTCATGGGCGTCATACCCACTGCAAATCTGTGGTTACTAAATGCTGGAGTCAGACTGAGACATATTGATCTTCCCTCCCCCCCCCCCCCCCCAAGCCTGGGTATTTCGTGCTCCTATCACTCATTTGGCAATTAATCATATTTTGCCTTGAGACATCTGTGGTTTCACTTTTGCCATTTCCGTGGCTCTTAGTTCCCAGCTGGCCAATCCACTTGACATACAAAGCGTGGGGAGATTACATATCTGTGTTTTCCATGCCTTCATACAAACTCGGTCTTCAAGACAGTTTTGGATAGACCTGCAGACTCCTGATCCAAACAATGGTGTAGAATGATTCCTCTTTGCTAATCCTATCAGTAAGCCCTGGAGATAATACAAAGGGCAAACGAAATCTGATGACAGAGAAAGGCAAAAGACAAGTTGTCTGGGATGCTAGGATGGGGGAGGTGGGAGGTGTGCTAGGTTTCTTATGCTTGCCCAGGAAGTAGAACAAGGCAATCAAGACCTGACATTCTGCAACCCACAGTCTACAAAACAGGGTACAGTCTAGGTAAGGACATCCCTTCTATAGACTGGGAAAGAATCACAGGTCAACACCAGAACCAATAAGAGGCACAGATCAATAATCACCTGACTTGACAAAAAACAGCCAGAAGAGAGAGAGTTGCCACACCAAAACACCATAGCAGGAGGAGTTGGCCACTAGTACTAGACCTAGCAACACTTGTCTTCTCCACTAGGCTTGAGCTACTACCACATGGCAGCTAGGCAGCAAAGAAGGGAATCACCGCAGCATCCAACTCAGAAAGCATTTCTGATCCACATCCTCCCACATGCTGAGACCTTGCTTGCCCCATCCAGAGACACCAGGGGACCAAGCCTGGGAAACTCCTTCCTCCTTCACATGCAGTGGCATGAGATAACCCATGCAAGCTATCAAAAGAGCATTAAAAAGAGAGAACTTTTCTGTAAGCACCAGAATGCCAAAATAATGACTTTTTTAAATGATTACCAAGAACCAAGAAACTCAAACCTGGTGACAATCACGTGACATAAACACTGAGGTGTTCAGATATTAGAAATATCAGAAAGGGGCTTCTAAAGCTATCACAAAAACACTTCAGGGGGAGTTGAAGAGACAGCCCAAGAGCACACACGCTGCTCTTACTGAGGACCAAAGGATGATTCCCAGCATCCATGTCAGGTGGCTCAGAACTGCCTGTAACTCCAGCTTCACGGCATACAATGCCCCCTCCTGGCTTCTGCAGGCACTGCACTCACCTGCACATATCCCCACACAGACACACACGTACATATGACTAAACAAAATCTTAAAAAACACACTTTAGTAATGAATTATTTTAAAGTGTCCCTTAAAACAAATGAAAAATAGAAAATCTCAACAAAAATAGAAGTCATAAAGATGAGCAAAGTTAAAGCTGTACAATTCAAAAAATGGTGTAACAGAACTATAAGGTACTGGGTCAGCTCAACGTCAATGCTTTAGCAGAATACAGATCTTTTCACACACCAATACAAACTGAGACCCAAAGCCACTTTGAACTTGCCTGTGGATCTGTGGTCTAAACAGAGTGGTGGAGAATCATTTTCCCCAATTCTTCTTGCAAGGATTGAAGACATATCAATAGAGTTCACTTAACCTAAACAACAAAGAAAGTAATCTAGAGAAAAAACAAAAACTGTACAGAGCCCTCACAGATCTGTGGGATAACGTGGGAAGGATTCGTTTTTTATAATCATTAGCATACCAGAAGGGAGTATAGATTAAAAAAGGATTTGTTTAACAATTCCACCTAAAGAACTACAGGCAACTAAAGAATTCTGAGATGGGGAGAAAGGATCCTCCCCAGGAAAAAAATCACTGACTAGCTAACCAATACCAACTGGTCAGACTTGAAAACCAACATACAAGTAACATTATACAGACTAGGCAGGTTGTACTTATGTATTTAGGAATAGACACAGAAACACAGACAGATACACACACACACACACACACACACACACACACACACGTGTGTATATATACATATACATGTAACAATGATTATTGAAAAAAGAGGCCAATAATTTGAAAGGCAGCATGGAGAGATCTATGGGAGACTTTGAGAAAGGAAAGGGAAGGGGGCAATGATGCAATTATAACCTCAAAAAATAAATAAAATTATTTATAAAACAGAATGAAGTTTCATAATAATAATCAGTAATAATATAATGATGATGTCTGGAAACTTCTCACACTTTGTGAAAGATATAACTCCCTATACCAAACAAACTAAGAAAATCCCCCAAACAGATAACTTCCTCCAAAATTTATAGCAAGACTCATTATAAAGTTTTCAACGTAAGAACTAAACAAAAATCCATGGAAGACACTAAGAAGAAAAGATGCCTAACAACAAGGAGACAGGCACTTCCCGCAAAAGCAGAGTTATCATCTGGAACGTGGCAGAGGGAAGAGGAGGCAAGACAGGTTTCAAACACTGCTGTCAACCGTGAAGTCTGTATTTGGTGACAGTATCTTCGAGAAATAAGGAGAAATAAAGACATTCTTAGATGACGACGACGAAGAAATGCAGCAGTAGCAAGCCTGCCCTTAAAGAATGGCTCCTCCGAGAGGTTCTCTTTTTAAAAGGACGGCAGAATGAATTAAACTGACCATTGTTGTAGCATAAGTCATTAAACCTTGTAGGGCATGACTGCTCCCGGGGGAAGAGGAGGATGTAAAGAAATGTCAGTTAGGCCAGACTTGGTGGTGCCCACCTTTAATGTAAGCACTCCAGAGGAAGAAGCAGGCAGATCTCTGCAAGCTGCAGGCCAGGGTGATATACATAATGTATTCCAGCTAGCCAGAGCTACATGCTGAGACCTTATCTACATAATGTATTCTAGATAGCCAGGGCTACATAGTAACATCTTATCTACATAATGTATTCCAGCTAGCCAAGGCTACATAGTAACACCTTATCTACATAAGGTATTCCAGCTAGCCAGGGCTACAGAGTGAGGCCTTGCCTCAAAAGTAAAATAACAAGACAATTCACTCCAGATGAAGAAGGCATTTACAGACCAAAGAAAACATTCCATCCAAGCCTGAACTGGTGAAACAGCAAGTTTGGGGGATTATTTAAGAAGCACCATTGGGTCAAATGCATTTATACCACTAGGGAATGGGGAATGCCCTGCGAATGCAGAATTATGTCACTGAAAAATCTTTTTGAAATGTTGAGTGACAAAAAGCTGTACCACTGAGGAGTTCCCCTTGGAGGCATGTGGACTATTAAATCATCATAGAGCCCCTAGTCCTCATTCAAGTTTCTACCTCCTATATAACCACAAGTAGGGAGGTGCTTCCTGAACACCTCAGGAAGGCTCTTAGCTCTGTGAGCCTTGGAAAACTCCCCTTCCTTCCACAAGAGAATGTTAATAGGCCCTGTGTTCCAAGAGTCTTGTGCGGGGGGATCGATCACATTAATAAGCCAATCTCATGAAGATCTCATGTTAGTGACCACTGCTGTTCTGACATAAACGGTCAGGGTCAACCTGGAGGCAAGACTTATACACCACCATGTGATGTGGTACACGATGTAAGTAGGACAAATACTTGAAACTGCACTTTAAGAAAGGGTAGAGACATTTGAATGACAGCAAGATTTCTATATTCTACCTAAGGAAGTGGAGTGAGGTCACTGGTAGATGGTAATATGTGTATCTGTGTATTGGAGTAATAACTCATGCACTAAGAAAAGTTACATGAAGAAAGATTCATTTAAAAACCCTAGTCCAATTACTAAATGCAGAATCATTTTAAAATCTCCAAAGAACTTTTTAAAAAGAGAAACAATAAAATTAGAAACTTTTAGGAAACAGTGAAACCAGTGACTCAAACATGGACTTACATGTCAACGCCAAAATATGACACAGAGACCGTCACACTGGATAAAGTAACATGATCCAATATTCTACTATAGGAAATTTATTTTAAACACACTCCCATGGGTAGATGGAAAACAACAGGCCACAAGGAGATCTCCCACTTGAGGATCGGTTTCTTAAAGTGTCCAGGTGGCTTCTTAGTGTGAGACAGAATAAGCTGGGTGAAGAAAGCTCTACAAAGAGGAGCACTGCCTAATTACAAAGGGACAGCAATCTGACGATACACACCAAGCAACAGTTTCCAAACGCATGACAGAAAATGGAAAGCAGAAAGACACAAATCAACAGTTACAGCTGGGGGTTTCAGTGCCCTGCCTTCAATAACAGAACTACAAGACAAAACCAGTCTGAATATAGAAGATAAATGCAACCAACCAACGAGACTCCACTGGCATACATTTAAGAAAATTCTACTTACCCACAATATACATAATCCTTCAGGTGTCCCTGGAATAGTCACCCATGTATAGTATATTCTGTGCATCAAACAAATTTCTATATGCTTAAAAGAATTAAAATTATTTGGGATAGTGTCTCTAGACCAGAGGTTCTCAACCAGTGGGTTGTGACCCCTTTGTGGACAGTGGGTGCTTTCAAAGAGGATCTCATATCAGATATCCTACATATCAGATGTTTACATGATTCATAACAGTAGCAAAATTACAGTTATAAAGTAGCAACAAAAATAATTTTATGGTTGGGATCATCACAACATGAGGAACTGTATTAAGGGGTCACAGCATTACGAAGATTGAATGTTGTAGAATATTATTTTAAGATGTGTTACATTTGCTTATGCTGTGGAAATTCGTTTAATGATGCAAAGATGTGTTGCATTCTTTTATGTTGTATTTGTTTAACTCTGTGAAGCTGTGTTACTGTGCCTGTCTAAAACACCTGATTGGTCTAATAAAGAGCTGAACAGCCAACAGCGAGGCAGGAGAGAGAAATAGGTGGGGCTGGCAGGCAGAGAGGATAAATAGAAGGGGAAAAAGAGAGATCAAGGAGCAAGAAAAGGAGGAGAGGAGGATGTCAGGGGCCAGTCACCCAGCTACACAGCAAACCATAGAGTAAGAAGTAAAGAAAAGATACACAGAAATAGAGCAAGGTAAAAAATAGATGGGATAATTTAAGAAATGCTGTCTAGAAACAAGCCAAACTAAGGCCAGGCATTCATAAGAAAGAATAAGATTCTGTGTATTTATTTGGGAGCTGGGTGGCAGGCCCCCTAAGAGACACAGACCAAAGAGCCAAAAGAGTAAAGAGTTAAAAAACAAAAACAAAAACAAAACTTCAGTTGAGAACCACTGCTCTAGACTATAATGAACTAAAACAAGAAATCAACAGCCCAAACACAACGGGGCTATCTCCAGACACTTGGAGATGAAATGCACACTTTTACACACTTCAAGAAAACTTACAGAAGAAATCACAGAATAGAAATCCCCAGGACTTTGAAGCTATAAGGAGTCAAAATGTGCAGCTTGTAACTGAAGAAATGCTGACGGAGAAGTAGTACTAAATGCACACAGGGAAAAGCCTCTGTGTAACATGCACACATCCTCTGCAACACATCGGTAAACTACTCCAGCAGATCTAGCGGCACAGGAAAAGAACTATGCACCATGACCACGGGGAGTTCATCTGGGGGTGCAAGGGTGGTAAAGAAGTTCTTCTGCACTGTGATGTCAGTGCCAGTGACCTGGCTGTGACGTATGCAGCAAGATGTCAGCACTGTAGGAAAATGGGAAAAAGGCTACACGGGAATCTGTGTATTGTTTTACAGCTGTGTGTATAACTGCAGTGATGTCAAAATATAAAAGCTAATTAAAACATCTGTGGATGCTGAATGTAATTCAATTCAACCATCAATTTTTTATTCAATCGTGGGAAGGAATGAAACTGCCATGGCTGTCTGTATGACTTTCGTATGACTCTCTAAAACCAGAGTTTGAGACTGTTCTCTGAGATTCAACAAAGTGAAGGGAAGATAAACAAAAAAAAAAAAAATTAACCTTCCAAAAAGAACAGTGATTGCTAGACATACAAGCACTCCAGAAACTGAGGCAGGGACCTAAATTCCAGGTCAGTATGGGCTACACAGTTAAGTCCTACCTTAAAACAACAAAACAAACAAAAACCCCACAGACAGTGAGGAATGGCAAAGAATATAATCACTAAAAATTCAACAGAGTTTTTGAGTTATTGATAAATCTTTATCATGATACTTATGTAGAAAATAATTGATCTTGATTTAAATAATTTTATTAAGACAAATATGAAAATAGAAAAAAGGAAACAGATTAACAGAACGCTATGGAAAATTGATTATGGGAAGGAATTAAATTAGTTTAATGATGTTCCCTCAGGAACTTTATGAAAATTAATTCATGCTGGGCCAATTTTGATTAAAATATTTATATTTATACTAATAAATATTTGACTCAGAGTCAAAATATTCTTTATCCCAATGACATCACTGAGTTTCTCACACTGACTAAACACTATGCCTTCCAGCACTCACCCTGACTTCGCCTTTCTCCAGCTCCTCAACTCTGTTTTTCTCCACACTGCACCTTTATACATCCCCGGGGTTCCATTCTCAGCCCACTTCAATGTTTTTACGTATTTGAGATTCATTTTTATGTTTTAGACTCCATGAATGTGTGTGTCCTATGAACACATACACATGAATGCGGGTGCCCTTGGAGGCCAGAAGAAGGTGCCGGGTCCCCTGGAGCCAGAGTTATTGGCAGTTATTAGACACCTGATATAGGCTGGACCAGAATTCAGGTCATCTACAAGCATAGTAGGTGCTCTTACCCACTGAACCATTTCTTCAGGCCCTTTCTGAGACAGGATCTTACACAGTCTAAGCTAGCTTCTAATTCCTGATCCCCCTGCCTCCACTCCCAGGTGCTAGGATGGCAGGTGTGTTCTACTGCTGGACTCTTCTATCTTCTCCCTCAGGCTCCCTATTTGCTCCCTTCTCCTGCCTTCTCCGCCATCCCTCTTCAACGCTGCTGAGTTTAACTGCACACACACTGTCTTCACAGCTACCCTGCACACCAGCACTAAGTTTCTGACGCCTGCTGCACTCTTGCCACAAGAACCCCTTTCACAACTGGACCTTGGACCTTTTTCCTCTTTTCCCAGGTGCAGTGGTGTGCAGGGGCTGGTTCAAACCAGCTTATGATCATCTGATCATGAACATCTCATCTTAGCACCGCATTTAGTCATACTACCACTCCAAGAGTAGACTCGGATGGCTTTGATCAGTGTTTAGACCATGGAAGTTGTCAGACACAGCGAAGCAGAAAGCAGAGCCCTCTTCTCCTCAGAGATGAAAGTATATTGTTGCTCGTAAGGTACCACCATCCTCAGATGATACAGAAGGGGCATTTATAGTAAGCTTTGTCACCCCACTGAGGTGCACCCCGCACATTCAACTAATTACCATGCTAGTTGAATTCTGGTTCTGAAATATCTCCCATGTCCTCCACCTTCTCTCCAGACTCACAGTTCAACCTACCAGCTGTGCGTGCCATGACTACTGCCAGAGGTTCCTGGCGGACCTCCTGACTTCATCTCTCATTCCACAATCTATCCACCACCGCACAGTCTCGGGCTTCTCTCCCTTTAAATACAGTTTGGAACACACCATTACGTTGCAATGGCTCACCATTTTCTACGGAACCCAAGCACTAAATCTTCAGCTGCAGTAATCCTTAGTTCACTGAACTAACTCATGCGTTGACTTTAGACTGTCTAAGACTTGGGCTTTGTATTCCCTTAGCCTCTAATGCCCTACCTTCTTTCTCCCCTCCAGACCCATTCAGCAGCTCAGAAGCCCCTTTCCTGATCCCCCTACCAAGAATGGACTAGTCTTTCCTTTCTGCCCACACAACCTTTGACAGCATCACCATTGTGTTCTTCTGGCCTTATGCTTCAGAGTCTCACATGTGCCAAGCTCAGCAAGCAATTAGCTTCATTTCCCTCGGTTTTTTGAACCTGCTTTGCCCTTAAGTGATGGAGATTCTGTTTTTCTTTTCAACCATGTATTTTCTTCACTTTGCTTCCCTAACTCAATTTTAATTATCCCCAAACCAAAAGCATTTAAGACTTAAGAATGCCTACTCTCTGACACAATCATGCAAGATGAAAGGATATTTAACCTCAGGCTGGGTGTTCCAACTGCCTGCAATTAAAGCACTCCATCTCCCTCATTCTCCCCACACACTTGGGTTGACTCTATGATTAAAACAGAAAACGATTTCATTACAGATAATTTAGTTGACATTTTTGCTTTGGTACAACTTGAAGTTGAGATGGCTTTCACTGCCACGAAACAATTTAGCAAGCAGTAGCATCACGCAACACAAAGCAGGAGTGCCTTTAACACACATGAGTCATGGGTAAACCAAGATGTGAGCCACCAGGAGGTAGGAGGGTTTGTCATAAAATACCTGTGGGAAGCCACAGCAGCTTGGAGCAGGGAGGAGGAATGTCCTCTGCTGGTCGCCCTTAGCTTTCCACTTTTCCCTCCTCCTCTTTGTTCCCCATCCCCCCCCCCCCCAAAGCAGCCAAAGCCATACCTTCTTGGTTACTTGCCGAAACTGAGCGGTGTGCCTCTGCATGACAAAGAAACGACAGGGTGTGTGGGAGCAGAGAGAACACAGCATGCTTTGGAGTGGGATGGAGTCAACTGACCTCTGCCCCACTCCTGCAGTCTCTGCATGAGCCCAGAAGCAGCCTGAAAGAGTGGGGGAGCAGCTTCTGCTTCCAGCTGTCCTCTGCAGGAGTCCAGGAGGGGAAAGGAGTCAGGGGCCAGACTTCTGCTTTCTACTCTGCTCTGTGGGAGTCAACGAGGGGCAAGGAGTAGGCAAGCACTCTTTTGCTTTTTTACTCTCTCCCAATTTCTTGCTGCTTTGGTGCAAAAAGAGGGAGTTAACCCAGGGGCCCCTCAGGTGCGCACTCGGTCAGCTTCATTCACGACTTTCCCAGGTGTCCAACCACAAAGTTTCTCTATTTACATCTTCAAAGACAACACCCACACTTGTCTTTTCTGCTGACTGGTGACCTGAGTT
Source organism: Peromyscus attwateri (assembly GCA_902168425.1). Lineage (NCBI taxonomy): Eukaryota > Metazoa > Chordata > Mammalia > Rodentia > Cricetidae > Peromyscus > Peromyscus attwateri. The sequence goes on along the minus strand of CABHPP010130291.1, from coordinate 16,919 downwards.
GACCTTGTAGAAGATGTACTAATTGGTAGGAAGATCCATGTTTGGGCATCTCTTGCATAAGGGCTTAAACTTCCTTGTCTGTGGAGACACAGATTACTTATTTCTTCTCTCTAGACTTTAAATTTTTCTCAATTCTTAATATTTACAGGGTATGGTACATTTCAGTACATGTAAACAATGTGTAGTGATCATCTCAGACATTTATCATTTCTTTGTGTCCAGAGCATTCAAAATCATCTCAACTTACTTTGAAATATGCAATTAATTCTTGTCAAACATAGTTATCCTATTGTACTGTAAAACATGAGAAGGTAGGTATTCCTCCTAGGCAACTGTCCTCTGCATTTGTTAACCATCCTCTGTTCTAACACACCCTTCCCAGGAAATTATAAAATCAGTAGTTTAGGCTTCTGCATACAAATGAGAACACACAGTACCTGTCTTTCAGTGCCTGACTCATTTCACTTATCAATGGAAAGTTGTTAGTTTAAAAATGTGTGCCAATTCCACCACACCATGCAAATATACATGAAGATGAAGAAAAACCTGCCAATCCAAATAATAATTCTAAGTGTGCATATCTACTGTATTTTGTAATTAGGTTCTTTTTGATTTTATAAAGGATTACCACACCACACCACACCACCACCACCACCACCACACATTTGTACACTGTTAAGAACACAAGCATCTACAGGCATGATCTAATAGTTGTCTTTGTAGCACTCTCCACACAGCCTGAGAGGAAAGGCCATGTTACATAATGTGTTCAAATGGTGCTGCTCTGTAAGTGGTGAAGAACTGTTCTGACAAGGGACAGGCAGGAAAAGATGTTTTTCTTTCTGCCATTCACTCTATGGCTGCCAGAAATCTGAGGTTGTCCTCCTGCAGTTCCAAAGAAAGAAGTGTCCCTGCTGTCTTCTGCAGAACTGCTGGCCACTGTCATTTCAACTCTCCCCAAAAGCTTCCTCCCCTTTCCCACAGCTTGGAAACTTGCCAGTGTTCATCCCACCTCTCTTCCTATCTTCATTTTCTCCTCTGGGCCTCCATCCCTTCCTCCTCCATATTCAGCTCTCCTTTTTTTTCACTGCAAACCTTGCTTTACAATGAAATAACCCCAAAAACTAGGCTGGTGGTGCGTGTCTATAATCCCAGCACTTGGGGGGGTGGAACTTGGAGGATCAGGAGTTCAAGGTTAGCTTTTGGCTACATGAGACCCTAGTCTTAAAAAATAAGCCAGGCGGTAGTGGCGCACGCACTTGGGAGGCAGAGCCAGGTGGATCTCTATGAGTTCGAGGCCAGCCTGGTCTACAGAGCAAGATCCAGGAAAGGCACAAAGCTACACAGAGAAACCCTGTCTCAAAAAACAAACAAACAAAAATAATAATAATAAATTAATTAATTATTTAAAAATCCTGCTTCATTATCATCCACCCCCATCACTACTTTGAAATCCTTTTCACAGGCTTAGATTCTCACAAAACCCCACCTTCTGCCATGCAGGCATCATCTGACCGTGCTCACCACAGCCCTCTCTTACACATGCAGTTCTTCCTCCACTCCCAAATACTGCTTATCTACCCTTGCCTGCTCCTGGGGTATCTGGTGGCCCGCCACTGCTCCCAGTAATGCAGTGGTTTTAGTTTCCTATTCTTGCTCTAAAGAATTGCCTTCTGGAAGAGACGACTGAACATTTGGATGGTCTGATCATTATCTAGGACCTTTGTCTGTAACACCTAAATGCTTCCTTGGGATTCCACTTAGATTTTCTACCATCTGCCCAGCTTCTGCATTCTCACGAACCACATCATACACACATCCTAAATTTCCTAAACATCTGCATTTACATTATTCAAGACAAAGGTCATTCTCACCTTGGCCAGGGGAGCTGTTACAATGATTAAATGGCTTTCACTTTACAAAAGGTAGATGGGTATAGTGGTACACCCCATAATGCCATCACTCAGGAGGCTGAGGCTGGAGAACTGCAAGTCTGAGACCAGTCTGGGCTACAAAGGGAGACCCTGTCTCAGTCAGTCAATCCAAGCTATAAGAGGCTATAAATGCATGAGGCATTGCCCTGCTATTCCCTATTGTCCTCATGACTTTAAACACCTCTTTCTACAGCTAAATCACAGGATCAAAACACAAGGTCTCCAATTTCTCTGCCCTCATCTCCACTAGATGTAGAGACTCCAGATGCCCCTCTCCTCTGAGATGTCCTGGGGTGCATCCTCCCCCTTCTAGTTCATCTCTCTTTGCTTCCCTGCCCAGATTCCCATCCATCAGTTCTTCCTTCTTGCAAGAGCTTCTTAAATCACCCAGTCCTCATTTCTCCCTCCTTACTCTGCTTCCCCTACAACAATCTTCCAAAACTTAACTTCTACCACTTTTCTTCCCATTTCCTAAACCAGTCATGGTTCTCTCTGTGTCCAGGGAAATATCAAAATTCTTCTCATATTTTAAATTCTCCATAACATAACCTTTTATCTCCAGTTAAAATTATCACCAAACTACAAGTCTCGATGATAGATTCACAACACGCTCCCACGGTTGGGCATGTCCAGCGAACCTTGACACTTCCGCCTATCCAGTTCCAGGTCAAAATAGCCATTTCCGGGTCAAGGCGGCTCACATGACCAGGACCCCGTGGCTTTGCATGGTTGCGTAAGAGCGCAACGCAACCATGTGATCTACGCACATGCGTGGAGTAGCCACATGGACCTGCGTACACCTGCGCCACCCATCCTTTATAAGCCAGTGCCATATTCCCAGCTTCCTTCTTCTTCCCCATGCACGTGTCTCTTTAACAGGCCTGAGCACCCCTGCCTTTCTTTCTTATCTTAATAAAACTCTTGTTAGTGGATTCTGTCATGTTTTGTGACATTTCCTCACAGGGTAAGAGCGCCGCCAAATAACTAACACTCATGACCTAAATATACATGTCGTATCTCCCCTCCTGGCTGCAAGCTTCCTGAATACATATTATATATATCCAAGTGTGTATGTGTATAAACATATATATTTGAACATCTATATGTTCAAAAATGTGTGTATTAAACTTATCTTGTATAATTCATACTGTGCAGTCCTCTGTTGATTGAACATGTAGTGTTTGATCCATTGTGTACTGAAAACTAGAAATTGGGTAATATGATCATAAAATATAATCTAAAGGTCATTTTGAGTTAAAGAGTAACTCATCATCTAGCCCCACACCAGCAAGGCAGACCCAACGCCAAATCAAAAAATGAGCAACAAAAGTCAGTGTGTTCCTCGGAGGTTTTAAAGCAGTATGAATGATCTGGAAAATATCCTGGAACCCAGCTACAGGAACTTTATGGTCGAAAGAAAAAAGAAAAGACAGATTCATACTGATTTCCACTATATAAACCACAAGTAGGGAACCATAGGAATTTGATACATTTATGCACGTTCAAGAAGGTGAACCACCTAACAGAGGATCCCACCATGGCATGGTCCTTCCCAGTGACAAAGAAATCTTCCAATCCAGGACCAGATACCAGATGGACAATGGCTTCAACAGCAGGAGGCTGTAATCATGTTAACTCTGGCACTGGAGTCAATGACTATTTAATGAATAGGCCATGAGGTCAGACCTCTCTAGGTTTGGGATATACAGCTGGCATCATCTAGATCCTCAAGGTCACAAAGAAGCCAAAAAATGTATCTAGCAAAAAACAACTGTGGCACGAGCCAACACAAGACAACTGATTACACTCAGAGCTGCTAATGTTGGTGCAACTCTAGATTTCTGAAAGCCTCAGACAATGTCCATCTCCCTTGCCTGGGTGTGTACTGGGGAAACTGTGTGGAAATCATGGTGTGGATGTGTGAGATGCTATTGAGGGAATTAATTTGCTCTTCCAGATTATACTTAGATTAGTTCATTCATTCGACATATGATTATTCTCCCTCTGCAGCATGCTAGGAACTTTTACGTGCTGGGCACAGAGAAGTAATTAAGACAGAACCACTCTTTAATTTATAGAGAAGCCAGGCAACAGACCTGCATGTGGGTAAGGTAACTATTGATAGTGCTAAGTAACATGGGAAGTTTATGATAGGGTAGACACAATGAAGAACAGGTATAGAATGGTCAGGGACCTAAGACACTGTCAGCATAAAACTAAATAAATAAACAAGAAAAAGATAAAGATATATCTGCAGTACTTCACCCAACTCCTGGAAATAAGGGCCACCTTTCAGATACTGTGGTCACTGCTGCCCAGTAGAAATACTACATTACTGTTAATTCTGGCACCAACAGGACAAAGAAATGTCTCAGTGTCTACCTGTGGTCATGTAAGCCATACTCCCCTAGAGAACAGAACGCCTTTGACATATGCCATCTTACCAGAAATGTCTTAAAACTGCGTGTGATATTTTGAATGTGTATCCCAATGTACAATTTCTAAAACGTCCAGATTCCCACGCCCCTCAGTTCTTCCATAAGTGTTCGGTATAGATAAAGATATCCTTCTCAGTTTTCTCTAGCAACGGTTACCACACTAACTCTGGTTATGTGTCTTTTTATTATAGCCCAGTTGTACCTAAAAATCACTCATTAAGCAAAACTGAGGAAAGCATGTGGGTCAGCTTTCCATCGCAGTAACAAAATACCCAAGACAATCAACTTATAGAGAGAAAAGATTTATTTTCATTCAACTGTTGGAACTTCAGTCCTTGGGCAGCTGTTCCTGTTGCTCTGAGCCTGTGACATAGCAGGAATGTGTGATCAAAAAAAAAAAAAAAAGCCACTAACAGCTGCAAAGCCAGAGTAACAAGGGGGTCAGGATTACACCAGCCACCAGCCCTTTCAAAGGCTTGGCTTTGATGACCTACAGACCTTCCATGATGCCCTACCTCTTTTTTTGTGTGTGTTTGTTTGTTTTGCTTTTTCCAGACAGAGTTTCTCTGTGTAGCCTTAGCTGTCCTGAAACTCCCTCTGTAAACCAGGCTGGCCTCAGACTCACAGATCCACCTGGCTCTGCCTCCCGAGTGCTGGGATTAAGGGTGTGCGCCACCACCACCCAGCAGAGGTCCTAAGTATTAAAGGTTCCATCACCTCTCAAGAGCCAAATTCTCAAAGGCAAGTCTTGAATACACAGGACTTGAGAGGACATTCAGCGTTCACACTGTAGCAGAGAGGAAGCACTACATCCAAGATCTCCACTTTCCTTAAAGTGTTTTCAGCACAGTGGAAACAGAAGCAGATAACCAAGATCTTGAACAGACTCTGCGTCCCACTATCTATATTAACTATGAATACTTCATGAACATTTCTTACCCATAGGCTCAGCCATCCGCCTACAATGGATGACTTTAGTCTTATGTTTTATGCATATATAGGAGAAAAAAGTCACTTAAAATTGACCCAAATCTTCCTTAAGTTTGATGGTCCTCCTCTATCTATGCAGGAGAGAAGTGTGGTTAGCAATCTGGTGGCAATGAAATGATTCTCACTGTTTCAGCTCGGGTATACAACACCGCACAGCAGGAGCCCTAACTGCTTGGTTCTCACTCACAAGGTCTGCCATGTCCTGTACCGTGCTTTGTTTCACACCAGCCCTTCCCTGGGAAATGCCTGATGCGGGTCCAGGTATTCCGTGTGCACTCCGTCCCTGCAGCTATTGTTTTAATTAGTTTGCCTGCTTGGCAGCAGGCCCTGTGGGGTGGGCTGCTCTGGGGCACAGGTGTCTGCAGAGGGTTCCTCTTCTGGAACACAGGATGTAATGAGCCATTTCAGTAATAAGAGTCCTGTATCGAGCCAGAAGCCTGAGCACTCACTGGAGAAGCCCCCAGGCACTGGAACTGCTCATGAATTTCTAAAGCTGCCTTTTGAATTTGCATTTAAAGTCTCCAAAAAGAACTGTTTGACCTGTGATTGTCCGACCTGGGGGGGGGGGGGAGGGGAGAAGAGCAGAGATAAAGGACTTTCAATACTGAATATGTACACGTTATGGTAATACAGAGGAAGTAAAGTCAAAGGTATGGTCATGTAAAATGCATATGTCTTCTTGCAATGCCTACTTAAAAAGGGGGGAAGGGGTTGTTTTCTTTTTTCCCTTAAGCACAAATGTGATAGGGGAAAAAAATTAAATTAAATGAACCTTTATAATTCCTATTTGATTAAAACTCTGATTATTCCTCATCTTCCTGCTACCTAGACACCAGAAACCTTTGCAAGAGCGGGGGATTAGTTGGTGCCTAGCGACTTCATACAATGGCTTGAAACCAATCTAATTTAACACCTGTGTGCTCATCAATAAGCGCACTCAGGCACAAAAGTGAGCACAGTGTTGAGCGATTCTGACACTGACTGCATGACAACCGCAGATTCTGTATCCAAACACTCCCAGACAAGAAGCTAATTGCAGCGATGAAAGGCACACCACTAAAAGCATGAGTAATCACTGCCATGATCCACAGACAGCCCGGGCTTCACTAGCGGGGTACTGCCACAGCACTTCTCTACAGCCTGCCTCTATCCTATCCCACAAACATTCGTCTCCCCAATTAATGAAAAATGTAAATGTTGCCCCCTTAATACATCTGAGATGGTCGAAGTTCTTCTCTGGGCACACAGACTTAGTTCAGCAGTCAAGGATGAAATGAACACAAATGTGAACGTCTGTCATCATAGGACAGAGATGAAAGGCGAATTCATGAGTGCTGGTCGACTCTCTTCTCTCCCCAGTCCACGCTAAGTACCTGTGAAACAGAAACACTGCCTCCCTTCCCTGGGTTGTGATGCACATAATAAACTATCAGAGCAAATGGTGAGTGGGATCGCATCAAGGTGTGACCCCAGGGTCTGTGCCTAGAAAACAACTCAAGCTAGTAGTTCTTAATAACTCACTTGCTGAAACCCTACAGCTCAGTCACTAAAGGAACAGTAGGAGTTTCCATCTGCAATAATCAGTATTGTGTGGACCAACACAGAAGTCACAAGCATGCAGAGACAATTACATTAACCTATTCACGGGCCAGGATGACTGTCTTTCACCACAATTCTTTAGACCTTTGTTCTGAAACAGTGACTACATGGCCTACTTGAAGTTGGAAACTACCCAGGTCCATAGACTCACTGATCTCTTAGTTTTACCACAGTGAATGAGTGTAGAATTAAATATATTAAAACCAAAGCATAGCAAAACACATGAAGTAGAAAAAACCCAGCAATCTATCTGTTAGCATTCAGACACGCCCCTTGGGGAACTGGCCAATAAGCAGGCAATACGTTGGCCCATCCAGGGTCCCAACAACTCCTAAGTAGCCCATATAGCTAAGTCCCCTCAAAAGGCTGTGTCCCACCCCACCTTCTCTCTCTTCTCAGCCCCTCCCTCCTCTCTCCCTTTCTCTCCCCCATAAGGCCGCTCTGCATTCCCTTTCCTTTCCCTCTGCCCTCTCCCTTTCCCCCACCACCACTAAAATCCTCTACTTGAGCACTATCTGCACGGTGGGAATGACTTTCCACCTTGCCCCTTGACTCCCTCCACCCACCAAGGCCTCCTCTCCACCATTTTTAAAATGCAACACTATCAAAATCACCCAACTACCTGGACAAAATTTTCTACTCAGTATTTACTTGTTCGCTAAATGATGACAGCAAGAAAGTCTTCTGACTTCAAGTCTATGGGTGCAGCCTTCTATGCATGAGTATGCAAATATGTATACAGACTAAATACCAGCAAATGAAGCAGCTTCCTATGGCATTTTGTTAGCTGAGTAGAAGTATAATGAAGAAAACTGTCTAGAAAAGGACTTTTCATGTGAGGTACATGCATGCCCATGTTAGAAAACGAGAACTGAGTAGATGGCCTGGTCTGTAAAAATACTTTCCTTGAAAGCATGAGGACCTGAGTTTGATTCCCAGATGTAGTAGCCCTAACATCTTAGTACATAATCTCAGTACTAGAGAGGTAGGGTTAGGATGTCCCTGGGCCTTGCTGGGTAGGTAGCTGAACTTGCTTAGCAAGAGAAACATGATCGCAAAAACAAGGTGGGCAGCTCCTCAGGAACAGCAGCCAAGACTGTCCTCTAGCCTGCTCACATCTGCATGCATGCGCACACACATGTGCACCTGCACACACATGTACACAACACACACACACACACACACACACACACACACACACAAAGTTAGAAAACAGGTGCCAAGGCACCACTAACTGATAAGAAGACCCAGAATGCTGACAGGCTCGCCTCGCTCCACCTACATACCTAGCTAGTATTGGAGCTGCTCTTCTGCATCATGAGGAGGAGGTGAAAGCCAACTCTTACTCAAGATTAAATTCTATCAGATATCATCAAATTCTGGTGGGAATACCTCAAAAATGAAAAAGCATTTCCAATTTAAATTAAATCAAATTTCCAATTAAGTCACAGAGAATTATACCTTCAATAAGAATCTGTTTTACTTTGTCCCTTTATGACTAGAAAGACTCACTTTTTGCTTTGTTTTATACAAATTAAGAGTTTTACACAAAATGATTCATCTCCACCTCTGATTAAAATGCCTCCTAGTTTAGGTGTGGGGATTCAATTCTGAGGTCCAAGCAGTCAATGGAATCCTACAGAGAAATTCCTAAAGGTACATACATGTACTTCTACGTCCTTCCTATTTATTGGAGTTGCAAATGGATCTGTCCCGGACAGAGCTGAGGTTCTGGCAAAAGTAAGGAACCCTTTACTCCAGAGTGCTTCTCACAGTATTCTCTACATCGCCACATTTCACATAACTGCTTTTTGAATTCACAAAGGAAATCGTGAAGACCCACAAAGAAAAGTGCACCCTGGCTCCCACTGGAAGGAAGGGCAGGCAGAAAAATAAGATTCTGCAGTGATGGCAATGCAATGCGAAGCTCTGACTTCATTCCGGGGGGGCAGACTCCACTGTTGTCAGCAGAGAAATAACTATTACTTGTTTGCCTCCCTCTTAGTTTTTTTCTCCTTCAAAAGAAAAGCCTGGGATCTACCAAATTTGAATTACGCTAGCAAGCTTTTTCTTCTAGATGCAAGTGGCTAACGCCGAAATCATTCCTCCCGGGGAGAAGATGGAGCTGAAGGCCAATACTAAATTGGCTTTAAGATACAGGAAGGTCTCAGAGAGGTGTTAACCAACGAAATGGGCTTTGAACTAACGCTCAGATTCCTCCTACATGTGCTAAAATTGCCGACACAGTTTATGACACCAAAGGATCTTCTTAAGGGATTTGAAAAATAGGTACTAGGCAAAAATGGTACATGTCTAAATTCCCAATTCTGGGGAAGTGAAAAAAAAACTCCTGAGATGGTGTGAATATGGTTTCACCATGCATGGTTCCCTCCTGGCCCGTAAACACAAGGGCATAACAAGAAGGGGGTTAAGACAGGAGCTCAGGACATCTACAAAGCCATCTCTGCAATGAGGGTAGGCACTGACAAACACATTCCCAGCCCACCTCCCAGTCAGCCTTGCTGCAGCTACTAAATTCTGCTCCTGCCTGAGGCTGGAACAGGTTTCTAATAGGAAGAGCTGTGTTCTCTAATCACATCCTCAGTCTCCACCAATTCCTCAGGGATCCTAGGTTTTCACGGAACACAAGAGCAGGACTCATCTATGAGAGCAGAACCTATATGAATTTCAATTAAAAAAAAAATCTGTACTTGGCTTTGAAGTACTTTTTTTCTTTGAGGAAAGGGAGAGGTCCAGCTCTTTTTCCAAAACAATTAGATTGGCCCCTCTTCCTCTTTGTTGAATGCCTTTGCCCACACTTATAATGAAGAGGCCTGCAGTATTAAACCCTCGGGCCAGGCTGAGCAATTGGTATGTACAACTTGGAAGAACCACCTCCCACTGTGTCTCGACAGGCTCAGAACACTGAGTTGCTCAGGGTCCTGCGAAACATCTGGCCCAACCTTTTCTTCAGTGACTCCCAAGTGTTCACTCAGCCCCTGCCAGAGCCTCTCCAGAAGAGGACCTCCTTACCTCTGAGATCCAGCCCAGATTTCTGCTGCTCTAGAGAAGGCCAGGGAACCCCAAATCCCAGAGCTAAAACACAGAACATTCCCCAGGACAGTGCAATTCAGTGATAGTAGCCTGTTTCCTCAGAGGTTGGGGAGCAAAATTCTCATCAAAATTCTCATCAGATTAGTCTTGCCCCACTCTCCCCACCTAAGAAAGAAGAGAACCTGAAAACACTGTCAGAATAAACATGTGAGCACTGTTCACAGAACTGTGACCTACAGGAGCAGAAAGTTTAGAAAGAACAAATAAGTGAGTGTGTAGGAAGGGATGCTATTGTAAAGTTAAAATCCAAGGGAAAAAAATCAAAAGATTCAAATAATTTACTGTGAATAAAAAGTATTTGGAAAGTATCTGTGCTATGGTTTTAATAATATTATCAATGTCAAGATCATTCATTGGTTAATAAACACTTAAAGCACCAATGAACATTTTAATATGGGGGGTGTGTGTGTGTGTGTGTGTGTGTGTGTGTGTGTGTGTGTGTGACTACCAATTTCTATCATCACCATGGAGAAGATGGACATTTTGAGGATCTTTTCACTGGACAAACTCTAGGTACATGTATGTGCACCAGGGAAGAAATCACTAACTGCTAAATATTATTTCTTCCCCAAACTCACGTGTTGAAACCTAACCTTTCAAAGGGACAGCATTAGGACATGGGGCATTTGGAGATGACTAGATTATAAGGGTAGCTGTCCTGAATGGGGTTAGAACTGGTAACAGAGGCAGTACCTATGGGGAACAGACTCCTGCTAGACACTGAATCTGCCAAGACCTTCACCTTAGACTTCTCACCCTCCCAACTGGGAAGTTATTGATGCAACATTACCGTTTTTGGTATTTTTGCTATAACAGCCCAAACAAACTAAAATAGCAAATAACATGACCAAGGGCAAGAGGTGTAAGAAACGACAGGAGGATCCTCCAATTAGAGGGGACAAGTGCAGCAAAGGATCATGATTGAAGACTATCAAAAAAAAAAAGGGGGGTGTACCAACCAATAGGAACCGTTTCTTTTTTTTTTTCTTTTCTTTTTGTTTTTTGTTTTGTTTTTTGTTTTTTGAGACAGGGTTTACCTGTGTAGTTTTGGTGCCTGTCCTTGATCTCATGCTGTAGCCCAGGCTGGCCTCGAACTCACAGAGATCCGCCTGGCTCTACCTCCCAAGTACTGGGATTAAAGGTGTGCGCCACCACCACCTGGCCAGGACCCGGTTCTTTAACACACAGGTTTGTGTTCCCATTAGTCTCCTCAAAAAAAGGAAAAAAAAAAAAAAAAAAGAACTGAAAAAGGAGAAGACATAAGCCTGAAAACACCAGAGCCCAGCACCACTTTGTATGCAGGAAGTGTTCAACACGCGTGCTGAATTAAGGCTGCATGTATTGGAAGGAAAGGGAGCACTGAGAACTAGCTCGTTTTAATATGAGGTGTCCTGTGAGAGGATGTTCTGTGAGAACAGGCATAAGCTCATGGCGGCTATGGATCGGAAGCTGGGCAGGAAGATTTAGAGTCAAGGAAGAGTCCTGTCAGTGGGACAGAAGGCCATCAGCATCTGTAGGGAATGAACACCACCCCTGACCCCCAACCTGCCTTTTGGGATCTCTTTGGTCCATTCTCTACCTTTAAAACTTGCTTCTCAGGTCTTCTATCTTTAGAGTCGGCGAGTCCTTTCCTGCTGCAAATCTGCCATCTGAAGTCCCAGCATTACCAAGAACTGAATTCCACAAAGTACAAGCAATGTAGATAAACAGACCCTGCTCAGGGTCTCAGTGTCTTTATTTCTCACTGTCTATAGTTTTCAACTACTCCTTAGCATAACTGTGTGCCCTTAATTAAATCTAAGTTACCAGACAATTTTTTTTTATGTGAAAACTCATGGCGATGTCTTTGGGTTTATAGCGCCATTATTGTTATTGCAAGCTATCCAACCTCAGCTTATTGCATGGCTTCAGTTAATAGAGGATTTTGATTTTCATATTCATAGTAGCAGCATCACTTATGGAAATAAATATTGTGCTGTTGGCTTCTCCCGGCTGTTCAGCAATCTCACTTCATCCTCAAGGGCTTTCTGGCATGCCTGGCCCAAGAGCCAGAACAGAAGACACGGGTCTTCACAGACACACTGCTAATGAGCCCATGTTTTCTTTCCTTGGTGTATCGATACAGGGATATCGTAGAGCGCAGGTGAGCAAGGGTGGCTATTAGAGACGGGTGCATCCGAGAAACAACTACGCCAGAAGGCCACAGAGAATGGCAGTGATTTTTCCTTCCTGATACGAGGCAATTTTTTTTTTTTTTTCAAAGGAGTAACAGACAGATACACCATAGAAAAGAATTTGATTTGTGGCGATTGCTTTTCTTGTCCTGATTCCATTAATGCCAGGTTTGTTGCCCTTAAACTTGAGGCCAAGTATTTCCTTCTTACTTAGGACTCCCTGGACAGTTATTATCTTTATCAATTTTCTTTTACCCACATCGATTCTGTTAAAATTATGTGCCTTTCAGTCACTGCATTTTATTTACCCAAAATATCCTTTGAAACACATGCTTCTATAGTCAACCTAAGGAACTTGTAAGTCCTAAGAGTTGTTTTTAAACATAAAAGCTATTTCTGGTGGTAAAAGTAATTTGGGTTCACCACAAGAACCAGCTGCTAAAGAACAAAAGGCTCTTAATAAGGCATAATAACACCACCGACCCAGGCCCTCTTGGGTAATAGACAGCATTAGACCACATTTACAAAATTGGAATCATCCTCTATAGACCATCTTATCTATTTACTTTGCATTGAAAACTTGTATTTCCTCATGACAGTAAACATTTCAAACATGGCTTCCTTTTACTTTTCTTGATTTATTTTACTTTATGTGTTTGAGTATTTTGCCTGTGTGTCTATCTGTGTGCCACACGTGGGCCTGGTGCCTGTGGAGGCCTGAAGAGGGCTTTGGATCTCCTGGAACTGGAGGCATGGGTGGGCACTGAGAATGGAATCAGGTTCTCTAGAAGGACAGCAAGTGCTCTTAACTGCTGAGCTATCTCTCAGGCACCATGACACTAAACTTTTAAAAACTCAGGTCATAGAGGTATTAGAGATTTTGTCCCCCATGCAATGCATAACTGCTCCGATGCTCTGCTTATTTTCTTCACCTGTGCTCCAATCTGCTTGCTCCTCTTACTTTTGATAAGCTTTTCCATTTCTACCAAATGACAAGTGACAAGTCGTGACAATGAGATAGTAACTTGTGTGGCTTTATGTTCATCTGTCCCGTTGTTCTGGGTAACTGGCATCTTCTTTGGATCATTGTCTGCCCCAGGCCTTTGCCTTTTATATTTCTCAGGACACTTGAGTCATCCCCACTCCACCCCCAATTAGTAGAGAACAATCTCTCATGCTTTAAAGGATATTAAAAGATAGTCTCTAATTCCTTCTCTGGTGTGATATTTGTCTTTAATTTGAGAACAGTTCTTTTTTAAAAGATTTGAACAAGAATGTCTACCTGTATTATTTCTCAAGTTAACTTTAAGGTGTCATTAGAAATTATGGCAAAACCAGTAACAATCTGTATTCTATATTCTGAATCTGCTCACTGACTCTTGATTACCCACATCCTTCTGGTTGAAGGTCTCTAAATGATATCTACGAGAAGACAGACTATGCCAGTACTTCCCATTGTTTGTTTGGTTTTCCCTTTTCAGATGCCAGGACATGGAAATATGCCTCAAAGCTATGGTTCCAACACAAGGCTCTTCTTCAAATCAAGGAAGTCATGCATGTGTTAGCAAAGGTAAAATGAGACCAAGCTACCACCTTGTGGAATTCAGTCTGAGGTTCAAAGGCAGCCAAACCAGAAGGGGAAGAATACAACTCAGCTTTATCTTGTGATTCTCATTCTGATATGCTAACCACCGAACATGTTCCTTATAAACTCTCCAGGTCTTTAGGTTCCAACCTCCTTGACATTTTAGACCCGGTATACTGAACTTACTAAAAATGTACAAAGAGAAGGAGAGGGAAGAGAGGGAAGGAGAAAGAAGGGGGTGACAGAGAAGGAAGGGCATAGGAGGAAGAGGCCTTTAAACAGGTAAGAAAATGAAAAGAAAGCAAGACACCCAAGGGAAGAACTCAGACTGAAAATAATACATAAAATCAAGACGGGCGAGGGAAATCTTTCTAATTAAAGACAGGGTGACTTCAACAGTAGAAGACACTGAGAACACTCTTGAGTTTCTGAGTTAAGTTTACTCACCTTGACTTGTTGCATACAGGCAATGCCTGAAGCACAGGGCATAATCTTTGCAAAATGCATAATACTCATATATTCATACACAGGCATGCAGGGAAAAACCTACAAACAGTTTGCTACAGATGAGAGCCTCACCCCCTAAGGATTACTCCTATGTGGGTGGCTGATCAAAACTCAGTCCTAAGGAATTAGAAATGTATTCAGTGAAATCTAATCTCTGCTCAGTCCCAAGAGTCAGGTGGAAGTGTGTAGTTTCCTTAAAGAAGACAGCTTCATCCAACATAAGCCACCACCTATCCCAAGGGCAGAGGAGACAGGGCTGGCTGGAGTCTACTCTAAACATTTTTTTTTTTTTGTCTGTTCCATTCTTCTCTGGATGGTTTGTGGCTTTTCAATAATTGATATGCAAGATGATCCCCATATATATCTTGACCATCTCCGGTTTTTTTCTTCATGTATGATAATGATTCACAGATCACATGGGAATTATTAATGTCTGTTATTATGATCACTATTATTATTATAAATATATCCTGGAACAGCATCAAATACTCAATAGCATCTCTGCTAACCAAGCAGAGACTTGACCTTCAAAGGTCTGGAGTTATTCATCATCTAATGGGACAGCTTCAGAGCTACGGGACCTGTCTGCTGCTACCTAGTGACTTCAAAGAGCTAGAGGCACAATGTGTAAGTACTCAGGAAATTCAGGTGGGAAAACTTACTTTTCCCTGAATTCTTTGCACAAAGAGCTTTAGTAGAATAACCCACTTGAATAGATAATTGTTCAACATTGGTCTGGATTTAAAGTAAGAAAGGGAAGGATGCTGCCAGGGATTCAGATTTCAGAAGGCTGAGTCTTGCAACACCACTAACTCAGCTCTGAAGAATGTCAGGAGAGCATCAGAATTCACCTAACTAGCATTAGCTCTTATTTCACCCACTTTGGAATAAATCCACTTCTACAAGCTGGGAAGATACCGCTTTCAAGCAGGAGAAAGAGGGCTCTTTCTTCTTTCCACAAAATGAAACACTATATGAAATGTTTCCCTCCCAAGGAGTAGCTTTGTTTTGCATCTTTGCTCTGGTCTCTCGCTCTTTAGTTACACAGAGCAGCATAAGCATCCTTTAATTTCAAAACAGCGAGCTTCGCTGTGAAGGCGATAGCAGCCAGCTTAAAACAGAAATACCAGAGAGTGAACAAATGCACAATGTCTCTAGAATTGAAATATGAGAACCAATCACTTCCAACCAAAGAGTCCATTGATTTCTCCATAAAAAGGGAATCGCCGAGGCTTTTTAATTCAGTCTGGAGTAGAAAATTTTAATACTAAGGAGATCATCTCCATCAGTTTCCATTTCTAGTTTCATGAAAGATCTTTTATATGCTATGAAACATCTACAGGAAAGACGCATAGCCCCCTTTCATGGAAGATTGGACTAGGATTAAGGTTGCTTGTGAACCAACCTGAAGGATTATTTGAATATATTTGGCTTTGTTTGGGCAAATTACATGACTATAAATATGCTGTATCTCCATGGATGTAAAAACAACTGAACAGAAAGAGGCATATTAATAAATCCACAAACTTAAAAACGAAATGTACATTAATACCATCTGTGCTACTTCCACCCCATCCAACTCTGCCCACCCCAGCAAATCCCCCCAGTCCACCAGAAGGATCTAGTTAATTCACAGAACTGCTTGCTGCCTGAGATTCCTGCCAGAACACTTAACAGCCCTCTCATTTGCTGGGTGATTTTATAGGTCTCTGGTGCTGAGCAGAGGTAGGACAGCTTACAGAGTGTGAGGAGAATAGATAAAGCTACCCTGCTGTGTAGATTTAGTCCATTTGCACTGGCTCTCAGACAGAAAACAAATTGCAACCTCTCACAAAAAGGCCCCTTTCTGCACTAGCAAGCTTGAAAAATTCAGGCAGGAATGAGTAAATCAAGCAACTTCACATCAGGAGGGGGGAAAATGGCTACCACTCCAACAGCTGCTCTCGTAATTAAGAACAGATTTCATCACTAAACTCTCGCTGGTTATGTCCACAGCAAAACAAATACACAGATGTGAGGCATTTACATACTAGAAAATTTATCCCAGGCAGCCAAACCACATTTACCTTTTGTGCTGGAGAACGTTCCCTTAAAAATGTTACCCAGTCAACGGTAACGTGTAAGGCAATGTCCAAACCTGAATACAGCTATGTTTCTGCCATCATCTTGCAACTAAATTTATTTTGGCGTTCTCCCAAATTCACTCTCTTCTTCCATATTTAGAACTGCAATGGACTGCCATGAACATGACCTCTTTCAAATAATGAAAATGTGCTATGCATTCTTTTACTCATAAAATTTACTAAATTTATTGCTGCCTCATTTATCCATGTGTTAAATGGCTGCATGGCACATGCAATAAAAGGAATCACATTTGACCTTTGCAGAGGTAAATTGGTGTGAAGTTAAATCAGAGAAATAAAATTAATGAAACGGTAAAAAGTGATAGGCAAGGATGAATGAATGGAAAGCCACTCTACTGTCGTGAGAAAGAGTGATGGCTAACTCATACAACATGGACAAATCCCACAACAACCAAATAAAAAAGTTAATATAAAACAAAGTAGGAAAAAAAAAA